>BMAV01005366.1:42512-58875 GCA_019973955.1 Trichonephila inaurata madagascariensis
AAGTATAGAAAACCTCCGACGAAAGAAAATTTGTAGCTAGAAATATTTTCTGCAAACTCTAAAACAGTTTTCCACGTTATTGTTTCATACTCGTTATTGTTTTATTTTTTTATTTCTGTATACATTTTTTAACTTATTAAATGATGCATTGTTTACATGTTCTCATTTAAACAAGAATCCAAGGAAATTATTGAAAGTGAAATTGTATATAAAATAAATTTTTAAAACAATTGTGATGACATCACCTTTGGCATACATCAAACAGTTTTTAATTACTGTGTATTGGTATTAAAAACTGTTGAGTCTTTATAGAATAAATAATATAAATAAAACAATTAAAATTCTTATTTAGTGGATTCTTAGACTAATGGGAACAAAACATTTACATCCAATTAAACATGAGAAACCATTTAACTCATTTTGCACTCTGCTTATAGTTTTCAACATCATTATTATATGAATGGGAATTTTTCTTTTCGTTATGAAGTACAACTCAGGTATTATATAGAAGTATGCAAAAGCAAAGTAACAACTAGTTTTTAAATACTACTGCATAATTTTTCAAAGAACTTACTCATCTGCGTCAGGTCCCAGCAAATTTCCTTCAGGAGCATAATCCCAGTCCGTTTCTACAGCTCCTATGTAAATAGTCCTCTCTGGACGATCTTCGTCAGATATCCTTTGAGCTTCGACAAGACATACAACGAGACATACCACAAGGACATTTTGGAACAATTGTGAGAGTTTTAAGAATGTCTCATGCATCGTACTTTAATTTAGCATTCAACTCTCAGTCTGAGAGCCCGTTTCAGACAAACCTCTCACTTCACCAAAAACTGAAATGTTTCAAACTTCACTTGGAAATCGTTGTTGAAGACTATTATCTGGCGGAGAGACTGTTTCTATAACTCCCTGGAGCTGCTCCTTCACCGAAGGAATCACAAGCTTGAAAGAGTCGTTTCCAACAATGTTTGCTGTTTATTTCCTGCGTATTCCACCGAGTTAGGTAACACTGATAGGTTAATATTTATGGCTTGTCACTTATGCTAGAAATCGGAAGACTGAAAGTAAGATGAATTGGAGTCCCTGCTTCGGATTTTGCTTCAGTAAGTAAAAGTTGTGAAACTTGTTTGAACTAATTCTTGAAGATATATAGGTTGAAATGTGGTATTAAGCTTCGATCTGCGCAATTTTTGGGATAATCTCTTTCATTACTTTCTGTTGTTCAAGGGACTTTTTCCGTTCGATGAGTTTCAGTGAAAGGTTTTGTTATGTAAGGAACCGGAATAATCCAGAAATTATTCATTATAAATTCTAGATTTTTGTCAAATATATAGTTTGCTGTTGAAAAATGTTCCTTTGTTCAATGCTTTGTCGTTACGTAAGGCAGTCTCCAAACCGTTTTAATTGCGTACTTTAAAGTGAAAATAATTATAAGCACGCTATGCAACACACACACACACACACGTTAGTAGAAGTATAACAAGACAGTATAGGTCAAAATTAAGATAGCTTCAGCAGTATAATAGCAAACTCTTAGCTTTAGGAACTAAGATTGTAGCGTTTAACATGGTGGTTTTAAGCCCAACCAACTTTCCATGATATTTACCAAAATTACTGGACTGCACGGAAAGAAAAATAGAATAAGAATGAGAGATTCCTTTAATACTAAAGATAATCATGACACTACAGGAATAATACGAAAAAACTTAAAACCAAGTTAACATAAACAAATATCAAGTAAAAAATACCTAAGAAATATATATATATATATATATACTAACTAGTATACCCGTTCTTCACACGGGTGAAGTAAAAAATTAAACAATACAGATTGAAGGATAAAGAAATTTTTAATCAGTTAGTTTTACGTGAATTGCAAATTAAACAAAAAAATAAAAATAATAATTACAAACAAAAGCTTTTTGCATCTCTCAGTTGAACAAAAAACCCTTATTTGTTAAATTTTAAGTCTGTAGATCTCCAAAAAGTTTTTTTTTTTTATTAATAACGCCCCGAAACTCTCTTGTGGATCGATTTTTGAAATCACCTTCCTAAGCTGATCTCTGTTCAGCAATTGTAACACATTGTTACACATTTTGTGTAATGAACGCTTAAAATAGTGTAAATAATTTATATCTGGATGTGTAATACGTTAATATTATTTTCCGTTGTATTTATTTTATGTTAAATTTGTAATATTCGCAAGCAACGCCGTTCCTTACATTAAGATGGCGATTCATTGGATACATAGCGAAATGTTATCGAAAATTTAGCATCAGTTTTGGCGACCATGTGGGCAACTTGGCGATTGATTAAACGATGCAGAAGTTGATATGCTTTAGCGCTACCTGGTAGGGAGCTGCAACAATGAGGATAGCACAAAACCCTTCTCCCCCAAAAAGTACATATACATGCCAATTTTCATAATGATCGGCTGAACGGTGTTGGAGTGATGCGATTTCGTACATACAAACATCTTTATATATATATATATATATATATATATATGAATATAACGATGATCGTATTCTTTGACATACCACAAATTTTACTGTACCTATTCCTTAGGGGTACACATACTACACTTTATGGACCACTAACATAAGCAACTAAACAGATGTAGAAAATCTTTAAAGTGGGACTATTTTTTCAATTTTCGTTCCTTCAATATTTTTTAAGTAAAGTGAGCTCATGAAATGTTTAATTGCGTAGCATTTCAATGAACTGGACAAAAGTTCAATCATGTCGCCCATCCGGTGTAGTGGTTAGTGACGCTGATTGCTATGCCATAGGGTTCGAATCCCGGAGAGGGCATCGATGTTTGTAAATGAAGAGTGCCTGTATGTGGCATGGGTAGGAGACTAAATATTCATAGAGCCGCAAGTCCTCTCAAAAGGTTGGTGGTTAAGGAAGAGAGGTGGGGGTCCCTCATAAACCTCCATAAAATACTCTCTTAAGGCCCTATCACGCACGCATATTTGGATTAATCGTTTAGGACAATTTTTCACGCAGCTGAGGGTGAAGAGTTGCCGTAAGCAAAACGACATGCTCTGACGTCAGCCGTGCTATATCTCCACGTTGAAAAATTACTCTCCGATTCTTCTGCTTCGGAAAATGAACATGTAATACTTTTTTTTAATTCGCTCGTGCTTTTGTTGACGGCCGTTAATAGAAGTGGAGCACCATTCTGTTTAAAATATTATACGCAGTTAAAATATTATACACCATTAAAATATTATAAGCTATATCTGATGTGTTTGACGAAGCCGAAGCTGCCATCTTGTTTATGACGTAGGGTGCCGAATAACCTAATTGACTGGAATTTCAAGCAACTTTTAGTTGGAACAAGTTTTTCAGGTTACAGGGGAAAAGTTGCTTGGAGCAGTTGCTATGGCAACTAAGTAGAAATTGCTCGGAATTGGTTGCTTTCAAGGAAAATTGTTCCAAATGCGTGTACGTGTGATACGGCCCTGAGGGTGGAATCGAATTAAATCGTACTGTCACCTCCATGGTGCTCAAAGCAACGGCTAACGACAGGCGTACATCTAGTCCCGCGTCGTGATTAATTTTATGAACCTCGATCTGACACCATCGATCAAGTGGAATCAGAAGCTACAAACAACACAGTGTAATCTATAAAATATGTTAGTTTTCTGCTCCAGATGCTGGATAAAGTATAAGTTTCCAGAATTATACTTATCTTAGCTAAATCCGTACAATATTTGATATAGGCTTAGAGATTTTTGCCATTTCTTTAGAAACGATATGAATGAAATACAAGGTGTCCCTGAATGATGTGTACAAACTTGGAGGGGAGGTTAGAGAACATCGTGATGAGCCATAATTCCATAGGAAAGCAGGGGTGGAAAGCGATAGGTGGCGCTGTACGTGAGCTCGGAAGGTCGGCACATGTGGTTTTATCATTTCAGACATGGGCAACGTGCGATGAACATGAATCCTTATACGAACGCCGAGTTGGCGGATATCCATTTCAACTACGGCCCTGCCAACGGAAATTGACGTGTTGCTGCTCGATTGCATAGGGAAAGATATTCAACGAGGCGGACTGGTTAACCGAATCATCAAACGTTCGCTCGCGTGCATCAGAACCTGGCAGAACATGGAGGTTTCAGAGCCACGATTGACGACAAGCCCGTCAAATCTGAAATGGATCTGGTGGAATGAATATCCATCGCTGCTGCTACGATGCGTGAAACGTCCGGTATTTTCGAGTATGTCCGCCAATCCATGTCGAATTGGTGTCGTGCGTGCATACATGCTAATGGCAGCAAAGCCTCCTGTGATGCTTCAATGTCATACTTTTAATTTATTATTGTTTGTAATAAAGCGTTTTATATTGTGGCCTTGCTGTCTTTGTATCTCTTTATGCCATTAGGGTTGTATTTCCGCCCCTGTTTTCCTATGTAATTATGGCTTCTCAGGATGTTCACTACATCCCCTCCAAGTTTGTACATGGCATTCGGGGACACCCTGTATAATGGAGCATTAAATTCGATATATAAAGTACTTTCTTAATGAATACAAATTGTTTACTTAAGAATGCAATTGACTCGATAACAATTTGATAACAATTTTGACAATTTGATTGAGTAACATAATTAAAACATATGGATCATTAAACAATTTCATTCCTTAAAATATTAAAAAGGTTTCTATTTTTACGTGGCAGTAACACAAACACTTAATATGGATGGATATGCCCAGTTTGTTTTTTGAACTCTTTTCTCAATGAGCAATTTAATGACAATGTTTTTTTTGATGATTGTTAATTCTATTTTTGAAATTTGTTTTCACTAAGCTACAGCAAAGGCAATCTTGCATGAAGCCGAATGTTTTTTCATTGTTTTAAACTAAATGAAAAATTTTTCTTCTGTAAGAAATTTTTCAAAAGAGAGAAAACGTTTTTTTTTTACTCCTTTTCTGTAACAGTTACGTAACTTACTTTTTATTCCCAAATCGCTGTCTTCATATAATTAAAACCTGAATTAAGCTTACCAAAATGAAATAAAAACAAAGAAATCGTCTTATAAACCTGACTCATTGAAAATTAATCTATTTTTTTTTATAATTTGGATAAAAATCAGTACAAATTGTAAGTGATATAAAATGAGTGAAACTTTTATAATGAAAAAGAAACAGAAATATGTATTCAGTTTTTAATAAAAACACTAACACCGAAAGAGTTTAGATGATTAAAAGAAAATTTCATTTTTAGTAAATTTTTTCTTTTATTTTAGTATTTTGTAATCAGTAAGTTTCAAAAATACTTAAAAAAGCCTTTGCTTTATGACTTAACGTTGTCAATATCACTCTTAAAAATGAAACACGAATACACTATTTCCTTACAGATTTATCTTGAATAATAAAAAATATTTTTAAAAAGTGTCAATACATTCAAAACGAACAAATTTTATTTAAATAACGAGATAACTGATATACATCTAATGAAAAAATTAATTTAATGACATGTTCTTAGAGGTTTGAAATACATTCATAAAGTTATACAGTAGAGACCCGAAAACTCGGCACTCGATAATCTGGCAGTTCGAACAACTCGTCTACACTCTTGCAGATCGAAAAACTTCAAATGCAGATCCGTTCCACAGTTAATGAAAAAATGTCGGAAAATAACGAAGACATTAAGGTTGAGAACACCGTAACGAACTCCTAAGATATCACATACTAGTGAGAAACTAAAAACTGTCTAAACCGCTCTTCAATGTTTTGAACAAGGTATGTCGGTAACAGACTTAACATTCCTTCGTCGTCTTCGTGATGAAGCAGCAAAACGTAGAGAGAGATAGTGCAGAAGAAAACTGGTCATTATATACGCATTTCTTTAAAAACAAGTAATAAAAATTTGTTTTTTAAATTCAATTCCTACTTAGATCAACAAAGAAAATTTTTATTTTAGCTACTTTTCATTAAAGAGTTACAATTAATATAAATATAAATACTAATATTAATATCGTATTGTCATCCAAAACCATCGTGTACATAAAATTTCAGTTCAACTGAAACTTTAAAACGTGAGAAAAAAAAATCTTTTAAAGTTTTGACCCAAGTCGCCAAAACGGTTGCTAAGTGGCCAAAAATGATGCCAAAGTAGCTGTATTTGTAATTCTTTGAATAATTGGTTTTAATCAATTAATTTTTATTAATTATAATTAAATTATTGTATTGTCATCCAAAATAATCATGTATATAAAATTTCAGCTCAATTAAGCCCCTTAAAGTGTATTTTATTAACGATTGAAAATTCCACCAAAATAAATAAATAAATAAATAGAGAGTGTGAGTTAATAGTAGGAATTGAAAAAGGGGCAAATTTTTTGCAAAGTCGGCTATCGTAAAATCCGGCGTATAACGCGCACCTATACTTTCAAGCTGTAATTTTTAATTTTTAGGTATTTTTAATTATTTTTAGGAAAAACGCACCCCCCTCTTCTTTTATGAAGAATCTTGAAATGTGTGTGTGATGTGTGTGTTTGTGTGCGTGTATGTGTGTTTGTGCGTGTGTGTGTACGTGCGCAATGCTCTATGTTTTGAAGCCATTTTTTTCCAGATATTACTCCAAGCTTCAGAAAAAAAAAAAGAAAATTTCTAGTACTACAACCCTTTAAGTTCATAAGGAATATCTCTCATTTCTATTAAATAAACAATATTTTGATCTATACAGAAGTCTAGTTTTTATCTATGATCATTTATTTTATTTTTAAAATTCTCATTTTTATACCCGGTGTATAACGCGTACCCGTAAATTTCGATATTATTTTTTGTGCTCTAAGTGCGAGTTATACGCCGAATTTTACGGAACTTAATTTTCATTACAAACACCTTTATGCCTTTATAAAATATTTTTTCTGAGTTGTATCTGATCAGGTAAATTACTGTATATTATGTATTCATTAATTTTTCTCTTTCATGTAATAAATACTTTAAGTACATATTTTTCTTAGTTTAAAGGAAGTGCTTCTTAAACTTTCAATATTTGCGACCCAATATTCAATCATAATTTTCATCTCGCCCTCCCCTTCTCCATACAGTAACAATGTATTGAATTCAATAATACTATACTTTTACATCAAGGCTTCAATACTACTTTAAATTCTTAAGTGCCACCGGCGTATATAAACGTCTCTCTAAGCCAAAGCATTAATGGCCCCGGACGTATATATACGTCTCGCTAAGTCAAAGCATTACTGGTCCCGGACGTATATATACGTCTTTCCGAAGTACGATCCTTTCTGCACACTGCTCTCTATTAAATTATCCCGAAGACTTTGTATGCATTAAAAGGACCTTGACAGTGTTTGCGAAGAATTTACATATTTCAGAGGATTTCCTAATTTTCATTTTTTTTTGGCCCCCCCCCCCCAATACATCACATACGCGTGCCTACGTAGAAAACGATTGCTTTGGGGAGCGAATCACGTAACTTTTAATCGACAGTTAAGGGATTAATTATCCACAGTACAAATTATCAAGATGAGCGTTAATTTTTGTATATAATTTTATGTATGACAAACCCATGGGATTATTAGTAATTATTAAACTTGTTCTTAACTTACTATTGTTAAATTAATTATAAAATACATTGTGCAGTACTGATACATTTATAAGTGAATTATATCAGTGTAAATATGTATTTATTTCTTATTATGTCAGAATGTATTTTGTTTGTTTACTTTCAGTCCATTAATAACTTTTTAAATAATCTTTTGTTTTCGACTTTTCAATGTGCTCCAGCCCTTCTCGTAGAGTCATCACGCCCCCCTAGGGGGGGCGCACCCCACAGTTTGAAAAACGCTGGTTTAAGGGTATTTGTCCAGTTTATTTTCTTTAGTATGCTCAATACATACAAATGAAGTATAATATTTTCTGAGGGAACACTCGTACTTACTCTTTATAACTCTATTCTCGATAACCAGGAATTTTCACAAACTCGGCCATCCTTTGGTTCCCATTAGACTGAATTTTCGAGGCTCTACTGTATTTGGGAGTATACTTTACAATATACTTTAAGTCAAATCTATTCTAAAACAAATTTTCGATAAAATGCAGAAATATTTATTACAGAAATTTCAAATTTTTCTTTCGTTGATATTTATTCACTGTAAGAATATTCAGTCTTGATTCGAAAAGAAATATAAATACTTTCCAATAAAATACTCGATAAAAACTGGTTTACCTAGGGAAAGGAATTTAATAAGCCACATTCCATGTGAGAAACAATGTTATTTTTGTTCTTAATATGACAAGACCATAATTTACTTATATCGATTTCTCTTGGAATCAGAACATTCATTTAAAAAACTTAAGAGAATTAAAGAAGAATAAAATGTCCAAATTGGTTGAATATGGGTTAAGGTAGAAAAAAAAATTACTGTCTTAAATCACAAAAATTCGATTTTGAAAAGATCCATGGTAACCTACTTTATGGTTCAGATTACGTTAGAAATACGCGTCCTAATTTTGTTTTGCTTTTTTTAGTTGAAAAAAGTTCAAGAAAATTGACATTTCTCTGATTTTGTAGTACTTAAAAATAAGTAAAAAGTAGAACTATTAAATTTGAAAATTAAAATATGTGTGGACTACTTGTTTCATTGAATCATAACATGATTTTATTCGTAGTGTAAAATAATTATAAGAAAATAAACAATAAATTATGATTCTGGGAATTTTGTTAAAATTTGGAATAATTTTTAATGCAGCAAAATAAAAGGTATAGTACAATATTGGTCATTATGATATGTTAATGTTACAATCAAACGATTAGGCATATATTCTGAATAAATAATCTGTATTTTGTAAAATAATCTATTTAATAATTTAAAAAAGAAATTTTTAATTTTAATTTTAAAATAGACAGCATTATTTTTATGATTGTATTTAGCAACTTTTTAAAACTAAAATATCTTTTTCGGAGATTTTTTTAGAAATTATAATACCTCGAGTAATTAAAAAAATGAAATAAGATTTATATTTTTTATTTTCGATTTCCTGTGCTAGGATTCAGCATTTATAATGCTTATTTAAAACTTAATTTTTTTTTTTAAAAAAATATTTTTTGGTATAACTTAATTTTACACATTTTTTTTTTGCTTTAAATTAATGAAGTAAAATAATTTTACATATGTTTAAAAGTGTAGAAAATTATGACTGTGTTATCTCTTAGCGCTGAGTACCAAGGTGACATGACTCTAAGGATTTTACATGTGTATTGGAATTATCCAGTCATGCCGATAAATTCTAATCATGTTATTACGAATTCAATTTCTGTTTTGAAATAACAAGGCTTTCATACGTCAGCCTTGTCATTTCAAAAGCACTTCGCATATATCAAAGAAAAAAATTGATGTGTTTGTATTGATATGTTTTTTGAATTGTTAAAAGACAATGTTACTTTTTAAAAAGAGAGAAAAAAACATTACATTATTAAAATTTATTTAATAATTTTAACATTATTATTATTTAAAAATATATATTGGGAATGGAGAACTTTCTAAATTAATGAAATCACTAAATTATTTGTAATATCCAGATAAAATATAGCTTTATGAATCATGCCAAATTGATAATATACGAGGGTTGATTGACAAGTAAGGTCTCCTATAGTATAAAATAAGTTTCTGACAAGGTAAAATAATAACAGAGGTATCAGAACAAAGGAAATTTGTTACTCTTACATATTGTAAACTAATTTCTCAACATAGTCGCCACTAACAGCTACACATTTGATCAATCGTTCTATCCATTTCTTCATTCCGTTCATGTAGAAAGATTCTGGTTGGATGCGTATCCATGTGAGGGCGGCTGCCTAAACTTCGGTATCCGTTGAAAAACGTTGACCTTTCAACGCCTCCTTCAATTTTAGGAACAATTAAAAGTCCAACGGTGCCAACTCTGGGCTGTAAGGGGGTTGTGGAACCACTGTGAACTTTAGTCTTCCCATGAAGTCCTGTATTTGTTCACTGTAATGCGGTCTTGCATTGTCACGATGCAAGAGAAAGACGTTTCTTTCCGGTCTGATTCTGCAGATGCGTTGCTTGAGTGATCGCAGTGTTGCCCAGTATCGTCACCGTCAATCCTTTAGTCAGAAATTCCGTGTGTTGCATCCCAAAAGATGGTGAACCTGACTTTTGCTGTTGATATTAAAGTTTTGAATTTCTTAAAACTCGGAGAACCAGGATGACGATATTCCATGGATTGCCTCTTGTTTTCCAGGTCATAACGATGAATCCAGGATGCCAAAATTCAGGCAGCCGTGCGCAAATGGATACACAGCCAACCAGAATCTTTATTCATGGACGTAAAGAAGAAATGGATAGAACGATTGAACAAATATGTAGCTGTTAGTGGTGACTATGTTGATAAATGAGTTTACAGTATGTAAGAGTAATAATTTTCCTTCATTCTGTTACCTCTGTTATTGTTTTGCTTTGTCGGAAACTTATTTTATGCTATTGGAGACCTTACGTATCAATCATCCCTCGTATGAAAATTCTAAATAGAATGTTTATTAACTTCTCACAAAAAAGCTACACAAGGACTGTTTGCGACGACCTCATAATTTTGAACTATTCAAGTGATGAGGTCGCCACTTGAGCTGCCATCCCCCACACCGAACTTCCACACCACGATAACGGGAATATTTTAGGCCTCAACAGAGAGATTTAACGTGCATCAGCCTCTCCGCACGTCACGTCTTCAGTGACAGTAGGGCTCGAACTCATGACAAGCCGGCCACGAGTCCGTGATTATGATCACTGGGTTACCGCAACCAATGGAAAACTTTAAAAAGTGACTATCATATAATATCATCCATGTGATTAAAAAGGAATGGTACATTTTAGAACAGCCCTGAATCACAAGATGTAAGGAAAATACGAGGGTTGGGGCAAAAATCACAGCCACTATTTTTTTTCTTTGAGATACCTATCCGGTTGGAAAATGTGACATATACAGACGAAAGGACAAGGTGTTAACTACATGTGTGGGCAATGAATAGCACTGAAATATCGTAACACACTAATTAATTACTGTAGTATATATACAGGGAAATATGGATTTCACTGTGCAAAAGAATGACAACACACAGTACACATAAAGTTGACATGACAAACCTGGGCCTAAATGTAGTCCCCTGCAACTGTCACCACAACGATACCATTAGCGTCAGCATTTGCCACACCACGTTGCTAATCACTGGTTGACACACGTCCTTGTTGAAACTTTCCTTCCGCCCGTGCTACTGTATGGTATGGTAGGGCCTTATTCCCAAGGGCTTCCACTAATTCACTGTGACATTCCATCGCATTTCTCCCTTGGAGAACAACTATTTTGATGTAAGCGCGCTGCGCAACGCGGGTTACTTCCATCTCACAGGAGAATCCCCAACTGACTGATTTCACATCCCTCGCTGCGCTACTATCAGCTATCACAGAGACATCTGTTGTTCTGCATACACACTACGCCTGTAGAACTTCTACACGACACATATACGTTTGTGATCCGTTCACATATCCACAAGAAAAAAAAAATAGTTGCCATGACTTATGCCCCAACCCTCGTATTTAAAATACTAATAGGTTCTAAATAAATAAATATTTGTTATTATGAATAATAAATTCATTTTATTAATTATTCCATTAATAAGTCAGTTTCCAGTGCTTTTATTCTTTTCCTTTCTGAACCATCACAGGCTTATTGATAATTCATCTTCTGTAGCTTTGGGAGTTTCTAACATTATATAAATATACTGTTTCGTTTTTTACTTATGTTATAAAAACTTACGACTTTTGCATTAAGTTGTTTTCTATATTTGCTTATCTCTTCCTGCATAAGTATTACTTCCCTATAAAAATAAAATACAATACATAAATCAATAAACATTTTAAAACGTCTTATTTTGAACTTTAAAAAGATAAGCATATTTTCATGAAGTCATATTTTGAAATTTCGATTTTAACTATAATTAAATATCATAATCAAATGCTTTCCATTTCCATTTCACAACGTTAAGGTTTTTACGAGAATTTATACCATGTTACATCAATGTCTGTTTGTATTTGCATGGAGATTTTTTGCCTAAATTAGTGGTACTATTACATCAGTGTAGGAATTTGAAATAAAGTTGTATCTGGAGTGAGTGTATAGTAAAATGGTTAGAATTAAAGTGTGTGAGTATAGGATTCGTTTTTTTTTCTCCAAAACTATCATGGTAATGGTAATTATAGAAGACTATATATTTAATTGAATACGAATTTCTTGCATGATATAGCTTTTAACTTTTAAATAGCATGATCTCGTCTCAGATGTGTTCTACGTTCAAAATCTAACGGTTTATTGCATATTTTTAATGAGACTTTAATTTAAGACAAAATGAAATTCCTACGAAGTTTGAAAGAATATTGAGTATTCTTTCATAATGATTAAGATTTCTAAGCAGAATACAATTAATTTAAATTGTAATGTTAAAAAAGAGAAAAAAAAAAAAAAAAAAAAAGGGTATAAAACACACACACACAATTTTTTAAAAATTTTCATTGTATTTCGAATACCTTTTAAATGTGTTTTTGTGACTTTTAAATACTTTTGTGCCCATAACTTTAATGATGGTCTCTTTCATTTGCCATATTCAAAAAGCACATACTCAATCTGAACAGTTCTTAATCATGTATCACAAAAGGTTAGTTATAGAATCTTATAAATTCGGCTTGACTGGGCCTGTAAGTCAAATGAAAAATCTGGTTTAAGCATTATCTAATAAGCTGAGCCAAAGTACGTAGCTAAACACAGAAAAAATACCATGTATTTTGAAATGAGACAAAGCAAAACGGCGATAACTTCTCAAAAGAGAATTCAAATGAATAAATTAAATGGTGTGACGTTTCCCGCCACACATCTGTGAAGCGGCTTCTTTTGTGGATATGATCTCCACTTTCGATGACATCTGCACCCTTAAAATATTGCGTGGTCTTGGACATCGACCCGGCAACCTTTGACACCACGAGAAACCCCCTACTCTTCCCACGAACCGGATGTAACTCGAGGATAAAGACACCGAACCTTATCATCCAGGAGACCCTAAAGGGGGCAGCGAGGGGAGATGGTTTGAAAACTTCGCTGAGAACGGATGCAACCTCCTCCCTCACAAACAACAGAACGTGAACTCTAATAATTCTAAACAAAATTTTTAATAGCTTCAATGTATATACTGTAATTCATAGCTGCGACGTAAATAAACTAAATACTTAAATTAATAAATATCACGCTACTTTTAGCTATCTCAAACGTCACAACGGAATATATTAAAGGATGGCATTTAGTCAGGGAAAAAAAACAACTTTTTAGAACAAGTTAGTTCAAGTTTATTTGCGTTCATTAATTATGAAATGGCTATCCGAAATAAACGACGTCTCGTTTAATGAGGTCTGGATTAATGAGTGTTTACTATATTTGTTTGTTACGTGATTGGGATTTTATAGCTTGTTTACTTACAGAATAGTTTTACTCTAAGGAATTAATAAAGCATTTCCTTCACCATTCACCTGAGTGAATTCCATAAATATTTTAATTTTATTACGTCTGTTTCTATTTTATTACAAAAGAAGTTTAAAAGTACTGTAAAATAGGGTTTTTGACTTACTTAAATAAATAAAACTGCCTAGGGAATAGTTAAAAGTCTATTGTAGTATAAAATTTGAGAATATTCTCTGATAATGTTTTTTTTAATCAATCTAGCATTAAACTACTTAACATGTCGATCAGACAATCTTATTCCTCATTATTATTATTATTTTATGAAAAGTGAACTATTTACATTAAAATTGGATCTGTGTAACATTTTTCCTTATTATTTTTTATTTTCATGTAAATGAGCAGAAATTTGTATTAATTTTAGAGTGCCTTGTTTGTTATCGTTAAAATTATTTTAAATATAAAAAAAGTACAGAAAAACAGTTATAAACATTTAAAAACATAATATTGTTTTGTTATGATTGCATATGTGTATGGTGGATATTAAAAAAATGCTTCTCATTTATGCTGTTTTTATTTATCTTTTTAAAATCACAAATATGCGGCAAATTTTCGGTCATAATTTTTATTAAATAAACTTTTAAATATCCATTAAATTTCCACAATTCAGCTAATATTTAATTTCCTTTCTGAAACAAGTCTTAGGTACTTACGTATTACTGCAACCGTATTGGCGGCATTATATGAAACGAAGTACGTGGTTGTCAATTGAGCAAGTACGACACATGCGAAATCGGGGTTGCCAACTTGGCGAGTTATCTTGAACGTTGGTATTGTTACGATAATACGCAAGTACCATGCCTTATTTCGATCTTTAAGAATATTTAAGTAATTTTTAAACTTAATCATATCGTTTCAGGGTTCATTTTATCATATTTCAGTCGAGTTTGTATTGTTCATTTTAGCATATTGTAACGGTAACATGAAATTTTTCGAGTATCTTGAGTTCCAATAAAAATTTCGTTTGTATAATATTTTAATAACAATATAAAAATTTTTTTTTCTAATAATTCATACATTATAAAGTAAACGAATTTTATTCATTTATGTAAAATTCTTTCACTTTATGGCAGCGATACTCAACCTGCGGCCCTGCGGGTTATTCTGAATGGCCCGCTCATGGCCCATTGCACACAAAAAAAAATCAATTATGTAAAATCAATGTGTTAAAAATGTAGCTGGAAATTCAATCAATCAAGCAATCAGATCCATCAATTTTGCTGTCGATGTCGTATAGGTAGGAATTGCAAGATTTTTTTCTATTTGTTACTGTAACGGTTATTAATAACAAATAACAGTGAAGTAGCGAACGGAACTGGAATAGTGATTATTTTATGGGTAAAACTGAAATTTAATTTTAAATAAATAATACTAATTTCGGTCTGGAATTCAGTCCAAATTCCTTTTTGCTGCTATTCTGCACTTGATAAATTATCATTTGAAATAAAAATAAGAGAGACTTTGTCAAAAGAAAACAATCAATTTTTTTTTATAAAATGACATGGCGGCTTTGTTTGTATGACAGTAGAATGTTAATTCGCAGCCTGGTCATGGATGAAAGGGAACCGAAACCACCCCATAACTCAGTAAAAAATACATAAAACCGAAAAAAAAATTAATCGTGTGTTTGATAGAGATTAATATAGTATTGAAAGCTAAAAGTGAGTTTTTATAATTTGATCAATTTTCCACGTTTTATGTGTCCAATATCAGGGGCGGGATCTAGGGCCGGACCAACCGGACCCCTGCCTGGGGCGGCAAATTTTAAGGGCGGCATTTGGATCAAATTTGAACATTATATATTTTTTTTGTTACAAAAAAATTGATATATTTTCTGAAATGTTATTGGGTGTGAATTTGGTATATCATTTAATGTATCTTATTTTTGTTTTGTTTTGTACTCTGTGTATTTTTAATGACAGTTTTCTTTAAGTTGACACTTGAAGGGTTTGAGGTGGGAGTATATGCTAAAGCATAAAATTTAATAGGTTTACGCATCTTTAAATAGTAACTTTCTTCCCATCCCAGAGTGAGGTCACAAGTGACATTCCTTTCACACTTATGATGTCCGGTTCCAGCTATCCAAAAGGGGACAAGGGTAATAAGAGGTTTGGGTAGATTCAAAGCCACAGAAGATGCTTTATTTTCGTCTTCAGTGTAGTTATAAATTAAAACAAACGCTTGTGATCCCCACCATTAGCAGGCTATTTTTCCATGAAATTGGACTGCTTAAATAGACGATTCCTTCTTTTTCATTTCATTCGTTTGAAATAATAACAAGTTATTACGTCCTTAATTTCGAGTTATTTTGAATTTTTTAAGACTTGAAATAATATATTAATTATTATTTTTTTTTTGAAAAATACTTTTTTTTTACGTAATTGTTTTGGAATTTTTCTGCCTTAAGAATTTGGGGAGAATTTATTTCAGAATAGTAGTCAGTGGTTTTATCATACTTTCTGCAAGTTTTTATATACTTCGAATTTTTGTTTATTTTTTTTATATACTTTGAATTTTTGTTTATTTTATTTGGTTTTCCTATCGAGTTGCAAAGGGGGAAGGTTGGCGCCTTCAAACTAGTTTAACTCCACTTATTCGGTCCTAAGTCCGAAATTGCTTTCTGACTCGCTAGGTTCTTTTGTATAGTTCCTTTTTTGTATTTTTCTATAAATTCGATCTTCATGTTTTGTTTTTATAGTTTTATTACATTATTTCTTGTTATGTTCATTATCTATTATTTCTGGTTTTTGTGTGATATATTATACAAATTCCTTTCATATATATATATATATATATA
>BMAV01005366.1:58975-86123 GCA_019973955.1 Trichonephila inaurata madagascariensis
CTCTTTATATATATATATATATATATATATATAAAGAGAGAGAGAGAGAGAGAGAAGGATGGCATTGTGGAAAGAGGGGCGGCATTTTCCATTTTTGTCCGGGACGGCAAAATGGCTAGAGCCGGCCCTGCCAATATTGCCTTGGTCTTATACTGTTTTTTCCATTAATTTTCATGTTGCGGCCCGCGGGAAATATTTGCTATTTGCATGCGGCCCCGCGGAAAAAGTGGTTGAGTACCCCTGCTTTATGGTACAAATGTTTTAATATTTAGTGTGTCAATTCCACTTTCAATTCTGTTTATTAAAAGAACAAATAAAAACACATCAAAGAGAGCTGAAAGAGTCATACATTTTATTAATTCACTAATAACATTGCATCATTTAGAAATAATACCAAGTAATAGGAGGTTACAAGTACAAAGTATATAGGAATGTAATTTTATTCTCTAAAGTCCAACAAATTCCTCGAATAAGAGAAAATTTTTATAAGCATTGGACTAAAGGAATAAAATCACATAAACATTAAATATGAACAGTCACAGCATTTATACTAAATATAAATAAACATTACATTCTCATTTTTACATAAATATGTAGTTGTTGTCATAAGCAATATTTTACTTATTAAAATGTACATAAAAATACTAGGTTGACTTAATTAGGAAACTCAAGCCATGCGTTCAATTTCTTCAATAAATAACTTATTCTTCATAATAACGGCTTAAAAACATATATATCTATAGTTGAAAGTGGTATCTATTTAAAGTTAAGGAAAATTTAATTGTTTGGCACTTTATAACTGAATATCAAAAGGATTCATAGGAGGATATGTACTTTGAATATTTTCACAGTTGATCAAAAAGCCGTTTTTAATTTTGAATTTCTGTAATGCCCTAAAAATGTTTTAGACTAAAAATATTAAGCAATTTAAAAAATTGAAATTAAAAAATTAAAAAAAAACTTAATAAAACAAATATAACGTTCTAATAAATCATTATAAATAGTAAAGTCTAATAATTAATCTACGCATGTATTATTGGGCAGAATTGTAAACCCATTAATTGAGTAACTTAACTGAATGATCTTGGATTAAGATGGCTGAAAAAAGTATCTTGGAACAATTTACAATTTTATGTCATATTATGGGGAGTTTTCTTAAATATCCTCAAAATAATTGGATACATCACTTTTTTTTACGTTATTTTAAACTATTTAACAACTAATTTTTAAAAGAAATTTACTCACTCACACATCAGTAATAACAAAATCACATAATATATTTTATTGAAAAGAAATACAATAAATATAGTAATGCAAAATATCCACATTATTCTTCAATCAGTACAATTTTAATATTTTTTAATCCAAATTATTATACAATACACGTGATTCATTTCATTTTTGTATAAGTAAAACCGTAGAGTACCAAAAAATTGTTCGATACAATTGCTTGTTGCAGTACAATTATTACACATAAAGCTAGTTAATGTAATTAATTTATGCAATTTTGACTCTAAAATTAGTTATTAACCTAGATTAATGTAAATAAAGACAATTGTACTTATGGAGACGGATATATGAGTTACATGTTTACAGTATCTTACATGTAGCTCACAACCAAAAATTGAAATCTATTTGGCAAAACGAAGATTTGGTGCTGAACCATTATATTAGAATTTATCCCAATGGAAAACAGAAAAATAATCAAATTTATTCAAAATTTCTATAAAGTTTTTGATGTAATGCACCAAGTTTTGGTATAGAGTTAATTGTTGAAAATATATCAAAAAGCTCAAATTGTTGGTAGAGGATAAGGATAAAAGAGATAGAGTAAGGCTGAAAAATCTATTCGTCGTCTATAGCTGACTTAGTGACGATGGGCTCATTAACTACTGAGTTTGAAGTTAATCTCATACGGCTTCACAAATCATCAGGCACATTAAAGTATTCCACGCAGAAAGTTAATAACAAACACTTTCACACTTTTTTTTTATAAAGATCCTCAGCAAAGTTTCTGTATTCTAGTCTTTTAATTGGTTTATTTTTAATTTAGTTCTGTACAGTAATTTTGTAATCAACTAACGGTCGTTATCAGCGTTCCACTGTGTAGGTAGCAGCCATTCCAGCTCTCATGTGGTCATCTACGTGGCAATGGAGGAACCACGTACCGGGATTGTCCATGATCATCTCCAATGTTTCGAAGACTCCAGGGAAGAGGTACACTACATCGGACCTTCGAGTGCTGTCCGTCCGCCTGAGGAAAGTCTGACCGTGGAAATGGCCAGTGTGCATGTCCACTTCTGTGCCCATACCGATCATGTACCAGGCAGCCAAGGTGTTTCGTCTGGCTACTAGTCCTTCCAGAGAACCATAGATCTTTCCGTTGATAGCTGCAAGACAGAAATATTTATAAATAAGTGATCGGATAATGGTTTAATGCATTTAAACCCCAAGTTACTGAACTTTTTTTATGAAAATAAAGCATAAAAAGGGGGTGAAAAGAGCAAGAAAAGTGATAATTAGTATATATGTAGGATTGGATATGTACACTGCCACATCCCTTTCTCCCTGTTACTTCAAGTGGAGCAATCCACACTGATGTCACATCCCTCCAATAGTGCCCGACAAAGGACTGCACAGGAAATCACTGAGACGGACGCTAAACAGTAGACGTAAGAGAAAGACGTTCTCCTTTGGTGTTTAACATATCTTTAAATATTTCATCCTTCATTTTGTTTAATAGTACGGTTTTGAAGTCATTTTCCCATAAATATAATTCAAAGGTTGAACTTTAATAATTACAAAACTCAAATAAGCTTTTCACAAATGAATGCATTTTTCTGTTAATGGAATAAACTTCTAGAAGATTTCTCTAGAGTGGATAGGTTAATTCCCTACGCTTGAAAATGACCATTTTTGTAATAATAGTTTATTTGAAATTTCTTTTCCTTATTAAAATAACATCATATTACAACCAATATGCAGATTTCGGCAAGAAAAAGGATTTATATATATAGGTATATAAATCATTTTGCACTTAACATAATTAAGTTACTTCAACATCCCACGAATCAAGAATTCTACTTAAGGAGCATTATAAAGGCAAATAATTTTTATTACTAAATTTTTTATTTCATCTGTAGAGACTTAGTATTATCATGTCCTCATTGTTGAAAACACAAAACTTCAAAGAGTCTCGATACGTTAATATTTGTGTCATTGGTATTATAAACCATGTGGGTGGAATTAAAGGTAGATTAGTCTTAAAAAAAGAGAACATTTATACTGTCTAAATTTACTCTCTAAGTCTGTTGTTAAAAAAGAAATATGATTTTCTTTAAAAACATCCACCGTTTGAGTACTTCTAACTATAAGCTTAATATTGTTTCATATGTACCTATTAAAATAAAAGTGATGAAAGCATTTGAAAATCGACATATCAATCTTTTATTTATATTCCTTTTGAAGATAGAGAAATGTGAACAGAAAAAGCAGTTTAATAGATGTTTTACAATATGATAGATGCATTTAAATTATACGAATAATGTAATAAATAATGACGAGAGAAATATTGTGTTTTAAAATAAATCTATTCAAAATCAAAAATGCTTTTGACCAGAGGTCACCAAAGTGGTGGTCCGTGAGAAAATGTCTCTGGTCCTCAGAAAAACGGGGAATATACTTACTCATCACATTAAGTTATGTTCTAAGATGCATTGAAACATAATTCAATTCAAAACAATACGTGAAAAGTTATAAAATTCTGTTAGTGGTCTGTGGAATTTAAATTATGATTTTACTGGTCCGCGAGGTCAAAAAGTTTGGCGACCACAGCTTTTGACAATAATTAAAAATTACAGCATTTGTTCCTCTTATGGTTATTCTGAAGGGCTATGTCCTAAAAAGAGTACAAATTAAAACTTACCGTGCATTCTGTTACTTAAGATGAATCCAGGATCTAATGGATTTACAGTTTCTGGTCTTTGAGCATAAGTGTAAGTATTCTCTTTGATATACCAACTTCTGTTTTCATCAAAAATAGTGAACAAAACTGCGAATTCATGATCCATATCTCGTCGTTTACCTATAAGAAAAAAGTAACATAAGCAAAAATTTCAAATAGTAATTCCATGGTAAAATTTTTGAATAAAATCACATTTAAAAAAATTAATAGAATAAGTTTTCAGTTTTAATAAAAAAAATTAAGCCGTAAGCGTATTGTCAAGAATTATTGTCAAGATTAAAAACAAATGTGTTTTCCCCTTCTGAATGATCTCTTACGTTTCTGGCGTAGTTATTAAGTAATTAATTTTAATGATTTGACATTAAAAGATAATTACCAAGTGAAAGAATCACATCGGAATCATTCATTTAAAAACTCATCAATATTTATAAGTATATTTCACATTAGTGTTTATTTGCAAATCATTATATAAAATGTTTACCCCATTAAATGATTAATATTTTTATTCTAATTTTAAATGAATGTTTTAATTACAGCTTTTGAAAAATATGGGTGGATTCTCAATGATACTTCTTGCCATATTACTCAACTTCTGTTTTTATTTTGTATTAATGTTTATATTAATATTTGTATATTCTAATTGAATAAATGGTTTGATTATGATTTGAACAATATGGGTGGATTTCTAATGATACATCATGCCCTATTGCTCAACCTCTATTTTTAAATTCGTAAAGGTTAAGAACACACACACATATTGGTTGTTTCCACTGAATTCGCCTTCTTTTTGGAATTCAATTATTTTTTAAAGCTGTTATTATATAAAAGGAAGTTTTTATTAATGTTTTTCGTATGCATCCATTTTATTTTGTTTTCATCTAGACGTATCAATAGGCGTAAGGTGAATTCCTATTTTCTTGTCATTAAATCTAATATTATAATTTTATATTTGAAGCTTTTATTATTTCAGAGATTGAAATATTTGAAAGATTGTCTTTATGTGAAAGAGAAATAAAATTGTATTACAGACTACAACTTATTATATATCAGTGTATTTTATGTTAATATCAGTTTATTTAAGAAATGTCATATGAGCTTAAATGATGAGCGAAATAATAACTGTAAAATTCGGCATATAACGCACACCCATACTTTCAAGCTGTAATTTTTAGGTTTTGGGTATATTCACCATATAACTTGCATCCCCATTTTTACAAAGAAATATGAAATGTACCCGTGCAATTCTTTTATGTTGTGAAGTCATTTTCTCCAGGTATTATTCCAAGCTTTAAAGAAAAATAATATACTTCAAGAACTACAGCCCTTTAAGTTCGTAAGGAATGTCATTTCTTTTAAATAAACAGCATTTCGATGTACGTAGAAGTCTGATCTTTTTTTCTGTGCTCATCTGCTTTTTAATCTTAAAACTATCATTTTTATACCCGGTGCATAGCGCGCACCTGTAAATTTCGATCTTATTTTTTTGTGTGTTAAAAATGCGCGTTATACGCCGGATTTTATGGTAATAGCCTTTATTCTATGCCATGCCTGAACTAATATATTCGGATAACATGTTTTAAAATCAAATATCGAAATCTTAATAATGGGAATTAATTTATCTTTAAATGATGGAAATGATTCAAGCGATTTAGAAATCTTGTTAATATACAAGAAATGAAAGCAATACCGTAACAAATAAGTAAATGGAACCCAAGTCATAACCGCCAGAACTCGCCAGAATGCTATGTAAGTGAAATTATGGGTTTTTTAGGTTACTTATACTAGCGATTATAGCGTTTTTTGTTTGAAAGCTTCCAGGTCTCATAATGCTTTAAATAAACAAATATTTTATCTTCGTTCGTCAGTGAATTTGCCTTCATTATTTTATGTTAACTGTGTTGTTGTTGTTTCTTATCCCACTTGATTGACAGAAACATCTAGATCAAGTTCATGAACCCGTGCGTTTTTAAACATTGAAGAACTGTAGCAGGACTTGACAGCAGCTGGCTCTTATGGCAACCAATACAAACCAAGATGTGGGCAGGAGCAGTTTGGGTCACATTGCAATTCGGATAAGAAGGGTAAACTTTAAGACTTGTCAGATGCCGTTGAGGTCGAGCATGTCCACTGCGAAGCCTAGCAAGAGTAGTTTCATCTCGCTTACTGCTTGTCCCAAGCAAAGAAGCACTAGGATGGTTTCTTTCATACCACTCATGTACGGGGGAGTACTTCCAAGAAGAACTGATATAATGCAGTTCCTGTTTTTGAGTTCCCAAGTTATCTATATTAATTGTTCACGAAGCAATGTTTGTGGTTTCAAAGATTAATTTTAGTCCGTAATTTTTGGTGCCTAACATGGAGCAGCCATATTTGGATTTATTATGTCTGTCTTCATTACTGAAAAATACTTATGACAATATATTAGAGTAAATTTATTTTAGAAAATGTTACCTTTGCTGGTCAAAGTGCCTGGTTTGCATGTGATCAAAGGTCCAATCAACCCAGCGTTGGTGTCTTTCACAACATCTACGGTTGAATAATAAGCCCAAGAACTACAGTTGAATCCATTTCTGCCTGGGCCTGCTCTTTCGGGGACTGACCATTCATAGACATGAGTTTCACCAGGGTTAACAGGTGCTTCATCTTCACCAACAGCGTCTTCATAAACATCATATTTCTGGAGAAGAACTCCATGAGGATGAATATTGTAGGGACGACTGGCCATGTTCTTGAAGACAACTCGAAGCAATTCTCCAACTTCAGCTCTGATGAAAGGTCCCATGATTTCAAGATGTTGTTCGTCTCTCGTCCTTGGTTTCATTCGAGTGAAGGAGGAATCAGTAAATTCTCTGTAGACAACTTTTTTGTATATACGACCAATTCTGTCTGGGCCATTGGCGACGAAAACACGACTTTCTCTGTAATGAAAAATATTTAATGAATATTTAAAAATTTGAGTGCTGATTAGCAATGCAAAAATATTCTGCAAAGTTAAAAACAAATTAGTGGAAAAAGTTAATCATTGACATATTTATATATTATTCAAAAATTTGTAATAAAAAGGAAATACACCACAGTAAAAAAGTATATTTCATAGCAAAATTAATTTTTCTTGTTAATTTATTTTTAAGTACACCGAATTAAGAAGAAAATGACTTGAGAAATATATAACTAAAGTCGGAACTTGCGTATTCTACAGTTCGCCAAATAAAAGGACACCGCCAATTCAAAAGATGTCGCCAAACACTGTCATCGTAATTATTTTTTTGGATCATGCCCGGGAACATATTTCCACGTTTGGTTGTATATTGCAGAAATTGGCTATGCCTTTTGATTTGAATGAATTGGTCGACGATATAATACGTAAGTGTTCAAACGTCAGCTGTAAAATTACTGTGTAAAAATTTGCCTTTTTAAACTCCATTTCTGTTTTCATTCTTCGGATTTCTACTTGAATATGAATTAAGGTAATGTGGAACTTGATAAGTCAACAGAATTTCTGATATGACAATTTTTTCTGATATATCCATCTAACACTTAAAAAAAACCAATTTCATTTCATGAACAAAGTTTTTTTTTTAAAAGCAAGTTGATGTTATAACAGATCATAATTTATTTTTTTAAATTGACTTTCCTAACTTTTGATAACTTACTCATTTTCCAGAAGATTTGATCCATCTACGATGTGCCTATTGATAGGTGCATAATCCCATTCAACTTCAATTGCAGCAATAAAGTATTCTCGAACTTTCTTTGGATCGTAGAAGAGTGGGGGATGTGGAAGTGAACCACCACATTCCTCGACGTGGTAGATTGCTCTCATACCGCCAGCGAAATGATTGTTGACTCGGCAATCCAAAGCCCAAGTTCCTATAAAGTTATTCAATTAATTAATTTAGAGCCATAATTAGAGAAACAACAACTATATTTCCTATGACTTCTTAAGAAGAGGATATTTTACCTGGGTTATCGGCATGCATGACAACAGTGTAATGGGTACTAGGTGCAACGTTGATAGTATCCCTAAATCTTCCTTGGATTTGGAAGGTATTTCCGTGGAAATATGGTGTATGCAAATCAATAGCTTTACCATAAGTTGCTACGTGCCAGCTGATTTTATCTCCAACACACATACGCAAGCCTTCTAAGTTTCCAAATACTCTGCCGTTGATTGCTGAAAGTAAGTTATAGAATTATTAAGCTGCGAGTTTGAATAAATTTCTTATATAAACAAAAAATAGAAATATTTTAAAGTATTGTTAATGTAATCTTTACATTCAAAACTGTATTTTGTATTTTATCAGTAATGTTAGGATTTGTTAATATATTAGATTTTCATCGCTACAATATAAATGACCTATGCATATTTATTTATTGAAATGAAATTTAAATACTGATTCTTTTTAGATAAAGAACAACAAAAGTATATAAATATACTAGCCGATACCTGCTCACTTCTCTGTGTATTTCAGGATGCTTTATGAATATGTTGTTTTCTTGAGTTAGTGATATCTAAGTGTTCTAGAATTGTTCTTTGGATTGTATTGAAAAATATTCATACAGTCCTAGCTTCTTGATTTTAAATGGATAGGATTCACATTTCTAAAAAAGATACATATTTATCTTTACAACTCCGTAACGTCTCTTCGAATGTGATCTCCGCAAAACAAGCTTTTAGATCATCTTTGATCATCAAAAGAAACACGCCTATCAAATTTCAAGCCTGTAGCTCTAATTACTCAAAAATGGGTGTTTTTGACTATAATGAGTTTATATCCTCAAAGCTAGTCCTTAGTGGATCCCTACCCAACAAAAGAAACACGCTTACCAAATTTCGAGTATATAGGCTTTACAGTTCAAAAACAGGAATTTTCTATTTCCGAATATAACGACCCTTAAACCCTTGCAACCCACCTTGGGAGTCAATTCCACAGATTAATGTATTTAAAGGTATCCTTTTTTTCTTGTGCAATTTCACCAAATATGAAAATTATATATATATGTATGTGTAAAAAAGTTGTATACTTACAATGCATTTGATTTGATTCAATAAACATAGGATCAGTTGTATTCACTAAATCAGGTCGATAAGTGTATTCCAAAATATTTTCACGCAGATAATGGGACTGACTTTCATCCATAACAGAGAACAAGAGGGCAAATTCATGATCCACATATTTCTAGAATGATTTGAAGAAGTCATTAGCATAGTTTCTAAAAGATACACAGTATTACACAAAACTAAACTTAATATTCTCTAATGTTATTTTTTTTAAAAATTAATTAAACTTCGTACAAAATAATAAAGTACTATTTAAATTAATTAATCATTTATACTTGACAACTTTTTTGTCAAAAGCCTCAAATATTTCACTTAAGCAAAAACTTGATCTACGACCAAACTGATACCTAAAAAGAACATTTTTCTGAGCGGATAATGTTATATATTTAATCAAATAACAAACATTTATATTGCATATCAGTGTTGTTTATACGAAATATAAGTTTGTGTTATATGGAGTCTTTTCAAACAAATTCAATTTAAATGCTCTATAATAAATAACAAAATAGGTATATAGTTTTCATTTATTTTGAAATATAGAATGTAAACAATTGAAATGGATATAAAAATTAGATTATACAAGCAAGAACTAATCATTTATCTATATTGTAATTTTTTGTCAACTGTAATGTAACGTATTTCTCACAAAAATAAAATGAACTTTTTAAACAAAGGATTCAACAGGAAAAAGATACTAAACAAATAATTTTGCTGCAATTATATATACACAAACGTTTCTATCGTATATAATTGATATTTATATGTTATATAAATCCTTACTTATATATACGAGTGCTATTTTAACGAATGCAATTTAAAAACGATATAAATTCTTTATTGGTGAATAATTTGAAGTGGATATAATCCCTTCGAAAATTGTTGATCCAATAGCACTTAAAATTGATTGATATTGTTATACCAAGCTTTCAAGCAAAACAAATTAATAGTGAGCTAACTACTTGTGCAAGAGCAATCAATCAATCTGAGTCAGCATCTGAGGTGGCAGTGCAGCGCTGCTCGGTGGTCAACAAAAATAGTTATCAGTTACAACAACGACAAGGAATCTTAAACAAGCCTTGAAGGTAATTTACCTTTATTTACATTTGACTCTTTAACCTTTGAAAATAATTTTCTTCTATAGATAAAGTTTACGTATGATTAGTAAAACCTGCACGAAATCAGAAATGTTCCTTTGATAGCAATAGTTAAGCTTATTTACCTGTTTTCCTCTTCTGTTTAATGTACCAGGTCTGCACGTAAGAAGGTTACCGCTCAGTCCATCCCACATATCTCGTTCTACATCTACGTTAGAATAATATCTCCATGTTAAGCACTCTGGGTCAGTTGGAGTGGGCCCGTATTGTTCAGCAATGGCCCAGTTGTAGGTCCTAGACATTCCGGGTTGGATTGCCATGTTATCTAGATTTGAATGTTAGATATATTAGAATGGTGTTTTAAGATCTGAGTTTTTATTTATGGCAATTTTTGACAAGTTTAAGGAAGAAAAGGAGTTAGCATGCGTTGAAAAAACTATGTAATGAGAGTTTCCAGACATTTAGTAGAGTAAGAGACATTTAAGGTCTGATATAATTAGCTATACAGCGGATTATCTATATAAGGAATCTGGTAATTCTTTACTTCAGTTAAATAATGAGGTTGCCGCTTAAGATTAAAACTTCAACAATCCACGATTTAAGAATTTTAAGAATCCTCGAATTTCATGAGGTGAAACTGAAAGCTAGTTTGAGATAAATTGGGAGATAGTCTGCTCCTGCAGGGATGGCGAACCAATGGCACGCGTGCCACTGATGGCACGCAATAAAATATTTTGGCCTCTCCACCGTTCCAAAGAACAAAGTCCAGTAAAAATTATTACGAACAAACGCGAGTGATCGGTCGTGAAGTGGCGGGGATTTGATTCCAGACACATTTAACTATTTAAAGAAGCTGACTCATGCTGTTTTAAGCATATTTTCATCTACCTACGTCTGCCAGTCATTATTTTGAGAGATGAAAAACATTAAAGACTCGCTTAGAAACTGTTTGGCAGATGATTCCAACTCAGGCACGCATTCTGCTAAAAGTAACATCTTACAATCCTAATATAAGTTATTTATTATCTAATCTGCAACAACAGAAGTCACACTAATGTTACTTTAATTTGAATTTCATGTTTTACTAAATCACATTTACTAATATACAGAACAAAATGTATTTTTCGTAGTAAATAAAAAGTTTTAAGTTGTTAGTATTTAGTTTTATTATTTTTCCATACAATCCCAAGTCAAAATTATTTGTGAAAGCACGTCTCTACCTCATTAAACATCTCTTTAGAAAAAATGGTACGTTGATCCATAAAGGTTCGCCACGCCTGTACTACGGTCTGGGCACAAAATTCATCCCATAATACCGTTTCTTTCTATTCATTTGGAAAATATTTTACTTGCTTACAAATATAAATCAATTTGAAAAATGATATTTCAAAGGAATACTAGACTATGAAAGAAAGAGAAATACAATGTGAAAATTATATGCCTAATATTAATTATCATAAGACCTTGGACAAAAGAAAATAGAAGTAAGAGAATTGGTGGCTGTATATATTATGTTCAAACGTTTTGATAATGATGACTGTAAAATGATTTAAATTTTCTATATTAAGATTTATTTCTCATGTATAGTTTATTTTATTTACACGTTATAGGATAAACTTTATCAAAGCATTTTAAAGTTCTGCCCACATGTTCACATAATTCCTTATTAAATTATTCTAATTCCCCAAATCATATTTTGCATAAGTTGGGTACTCTCGGTAAAATTAAATCCTAGTACAGGTTCACATCGTGAGAGCACAGGTGCCTTCCTCTAGGGAGGAAACTGGGCGTCAAAATTACATGCGGCTATTGATGGCCGCACTATGATGCCGCACTAAAAAAAGATACCAGCTTCCGGGAATGTACAAGGTCTGCAATGATAAAACACCAATCCGCAGCCCATGAAAAATAAAAATAATGTTTTACATAATTTGTCCTTCAGCATTATTGTTTGGTTAAAAGCCAAATTCAAAAAATATTCACGCAAAATATTTATTTGCAGTTGAATAAATCATCCGTTGAATTAATTCTAATATATTCTTTACTGTGCGAGAGATGTAATGTAATGCTATAAATAGAATTCATTAAAACCGAAAAAAAAATTTAATTCATTATAGTTTTTATATGAATTTTCAAACCTTGAACTATTTTTTAACTTTAATAGGAAAAAAAGGCCTATCTAAATTTTCAGAGAACCTCTCCTAAATTTCGAAATCTGTACTTATATATTTAGTAGAATTCAGCCCTTAAGCATAGTACCCAATTCACTGAAATAACACATGGTCATTTCGTTCCTCCAAATAACCCACTCTCTACATAATGAACACCCTCCTTTCATTTATTACATAGACCACTTCCCTGAATTTTTACTAATGGTTTTTTGGAAATGATGTTTGAACAATAAGATCCGATTCCAAAACACAACGTACACTATTTGAACCTTTTCCATTTTTCCGTGTCAATCATTTACATACGCCTTAATTGAAATTACTCACCAGGTTCATAGTATGCTCCGTGAGTATGTAAATTGTATGGCTTGGAGGCTTTGTTCAGGAAAACGATTTTGATCATGTCCCCGACCTCTCCTCGGAGGGTGGGTCCAAGCATAGCCAGATGGGCCTCGTCTCGACCTCGGATTTTCTTGAGCGAGAATGATGAGTCCTTGTATTCCCTGTATACCACTTTTCGGTAAGTTCCGCCTATCCTTGTATCGTTACGTTCGAAGAAAACGGCCGCCATTCTGGAATAGGAAGTCAGATTGTTATTGAAATCACCTCAAGAAAAAACAAACCTTTTTTTCTTTTTTTTTTTATGCTGTTTCTTTTAGGACGGCGTTTTGAGAGGAAAGGGAGGATTGAATGACACAGATAGTTAAAAAAATAATGTTAATTGATAAGGAGAAATTCTGAAAAACTCTTAATGTGATATGTTTCTTCTTTCCTTCTTTCGAATTAAAGAAAAGTACAGGGTGTACCATTTTACATTTCAAAAGAAATTCGTACAAACATCGGTAATTGTATTATGTTTATTTTAAGCAGAATAATAAAATGGTGACCTATTTTTTTTTCTTGCAAATGCTGGACAAATATGTATTTGGATCAGTCAATTCTGGAAATGTCTGTAGCTTCAATTGATAGTTATGAAATACAGGAAAAGTGGAACATTACGACAAATTAAACAAATTGTTTTTTAATTATATGTTTAGGAAAGGTAAAAAACTTTTCATGTATGATCGAGTTAACTGAGTATTTTTTTCTAGTTGCTAGATTATCTGGCTATTTGAACCAATATCGAAGCAAATTTGAAATTTGTTATAGTAGTATATTTTTGTAAAATCTCGAATTATATGAAGTGATTGATAGATATGAATTGCATTTTGATTATAGTTGTGGAAATTAATTGAGTCAGTATTAAAACGTTCTTAATCAGAACCAATGAGAGAAAGCTGATACACAAAATTAAAGTAAAAGTTTGTATTTATGAAACAAGTTTCATGTTTTGTTTAACTCATAAGGAACTTTTAAATAAAATCTTTACTTCTATATAAGTTTACTTTTAACTGCTGTCACTTAGTTATTTTAATTAAAAATAAAGAAATAACTTTTTGAGCAGGTTTCTCTGATATGCTTTTCGGAGTGATAATCTTTCCTGAGGAAAAACAGAAGCAGCCATTCGGAACATGTAATTTCACATTAAACTGTATAATTTTTGTTTCAAATGTATAAGTTTTATTTCTTGATAAATTTATTATTATATTATGAATTATTGTTACCCATCATTCGTTTCTTTTACTAAACGTTAACTATTTATTCTGGAAAGATACTACGATAAATTTATCTCACTTAATATATTACTTACTTGTCTTCTACTAGTGGCAACCCATTGAACTTGTTTATTCCTGATGGTGCATAATCCCATTCCACTTCTTCAGCAGCAATGAAATATTCTCGGGTAATTCCATTCAATATTGGGCCAACTGAATGCGAGTGTGGGCATTGGCTGATAGTAAATGTAGACTCCATACCAGCTATGTAATAAAAACATACCAAATTTTAGGTACTGTAGCATAATGCCACGTAATTTACGCAAAGAAACCTTAGAACAACAGGTGGAAAAAAATCTGATAGATAGTTTTTCATAAAATAAAGCTATTTCAAAGAAAGATCAAACTAATTGGCTTATCCTTTTTATTCACATAGTTTAATGCAGATATTTTGTTCAATTTCACTCAAAGTAAAGAATTTATCCTATTTTTAGGAATTAAAGAAAACTGCTTTGTAATTCGGCGAATATAAATTTACTAACAAAATAAGTATTAATAATAATTCTTATGTATCGAGTTGGTAGAATTGTAGTCAAGTAGTGCTTATCATCGGAAAAAATAATAAATATAAATGTTTTACACATATGCGAAGATAATCCTTACACACGATAATAGATAATTATTCTTTGATATGATTATTTAATAAATTATATGCTTAATATTATTCATTAGTAAATAATATTTTCGTATCAATAACAATAATTCATGACTAAATCAGGTAGTTTATAAAATATTTCATAAAAAGCAAGAATTAAAAATTATTGATATAAAATAAATATAATTACAGCTATAAAATTTTATCTTTAATTTACTATGATATTTTTATAATTTATTCATTGATGTTTTTTATAATTTTATTTGGTAATATAATAATTTATTAAAGGATAATTAAATAATTTAATAAAATAAAAATTTTATTTATTAAATAATAATTATCGTTAAATTATTTATTAAATAAAGATTATCTTATTCTCTTATGAGTAAAGTGATTTTTTTTTACAGTTATCCCTCAAAACAAAACTTATTTCTTAATTACATTATAAAAATTTAAACAGACAAGGGACTGAACGCGTTTAACGTAAATTAATTCTGGTTTGCTCACTATAAAGTTAGATTAACAGAATTTGAAATAAAATAATGTATTTGATGACGGATTCTTTAAATAACCATGATGAATTGGTGATATTTTCTATCATCTATAGTACGCAGCAATACTTCTATCAACAATAGCGTCCGTCAATAAAAAATCCTTGATGTTTTTTGATGATGAATGCTTTGCTTTCCAGAGTGAAAAATGTAAGATTACTTTGACTAATAGTATATTATTGTTAAAATAAAATATTAACGCGCATTTCCACCAACAATAAAGGGAAAAAAGAAAAATGACCTCGTTTGTTGATTCTTACCAATGCCATGAAGGCCGACTTCACATCTAAATGGAAAAGTTCCAACCCTGCTTGTAATCATTAGACTAGTTACGAATTTGGCGGGAAATACGCTGATGATATCGGTTCTGCAAAATAAAAAGTATACATTGTTTACAATTGAAACAATTCACGAATGTTTTGACAGTAGAAAAAGGACATAATGGATTTAGTCATAAAATAACAGGGGACGTAACAGACTTTTCATACTTCAAAAAAATATCAATGTTATATATTTGATAAATAAAATTGATTGACATAGTATGTTTGTATATGTTGTCAATTATATGTTTTTTAGAAGATTTTTTTTTAATTGGAAATTATACAAATACTCTTCTGATATTTATTGTTAATAAGTCTGTATTTTAAGGGAAAGTATTTCTGCAAAATATTATCACAAGTATCGGTAATAAGGTGTTTTGAAAATTTATTTATAAAATAATTTAATCAAGGAAACATTTTAGTTAGTTGTTTCAATGCGACATTAGTTGTTTCAATGTGACACCCAATTGACAACAATAAAAATGTTTGTTGAATTGTAGAAAGTGTAAATGACGATTGTTATATTATGTCAAACATTTATAATACGCTTATATAATAATAATCTTAAATTGCGAGTTATGTTTGACAAGTCATTTTGAATGATATATAAAACATTTATTTTTTTTCTTTTATGATACATGTATATTTTGTTGCATTAAAGGTATTTATTTTATAATAAATATATTTATTATATGCTTCATAGAAATAAATTTTATATTATACAGGGTATTCAACATATATTTCCCTTTAAAAGCATTTTAAAACGCTAATATGATAAGATTAAGTTATTGCCGACCTACCTAAAATTACTAAAAAATTTTTTTTTATCTTTATTAAAATAACTGTATCATAATTTTTTTTGTATTAAAATGGATTTAACAAATTATTTTAAAACCAAATTAATATTTATATATGTTTCTATTTATTTATAAAACTTTTCCTACTATTATTTTTAGATTGTGTGTTTTTTCGTTGTATAGATGTATGTATAAATAATTCCCACTTACGTCATTCCATTGACAGTGAATACTTGGGATTCAAAACTAATACTGTGGACATCGACTTCATTACCCATTCCAACCATGTGCCAGCCTACTTTATCACCCAAGCACATATCCAAACCTCGGAGATTGCCAAAACTGAGACCATTGACGGAGAACATCATGTTGGAACGCTAGAAGAAATACAAAAAGGGTATTTTTTTATATTTCAGCCCAGTTGAAATTAAGCATTAAATATAAAATTTGCTTACTATGGTTTCAAAACAATAAATTCATGTATTTATTCTCGATGATTAGGAAAAAAAATGTTGTTTTCATTATTATTTTAAGCAGATGAACTAATATACTGAATAAATCCACTATTCCTTCCCTTTCAGTTTCCACAAAACCTATTACTTAAGTTAAGGTATCCGACTACGTTCGGAACCGGGATTTTGCAAAAGCGTATAAATGGATAATATTTATGATATTTAGTGTCAATTAGATTAGAAAATGTATATAAAATTGCTTTAAGAATAGTATTACAATAAAAAATTATTTAAGTACAATATTTTGACAAAAAATGAACATAGAATGACCCATTTTCAAAATATTCTTCTTTTGTGAAAAATGCTTCTATTATAATAATATTTTTCCTGTATATAGCTCCAACTTCTGTACAGAAACTGAACTAGAATTTTTGAAATATATAACTTAGAAGTGAAGTTATCCATGTTTTACGATAACAGAGGGGAGAAATTTTAAGAAAAAAACGCCGATAATTATTTCAATGGGTTGTAACTCTAAAATAATGTGAATTTTTCAAAAATTATAGTTGAGCCTCTATATAGAGGTCTGAGCTATATACAGGCAAAATATTATTATAATAGAAGCATTTTTCACAAAAGGAGAACATTTGGAAAAAAAGGTTATTCTAAGTTAATTTTTTGCCGAAATATTGTATTTAAATAATTTTTTTTGTCAAAATGGCCTTAAAACAATTTTATACATGTATTCTAATCTAAGTGACACTAAATATGATGAAAATTATCCATTTATGCGCTTTTTTAAAATCATGGTTCCGAACGTAGTCAGATACTTTAAGTAAAGTATGTTTTTTTTTAATAGTTTATTTTAAATTGTTAAAAAAATTCACAACATACTGATTCAATGAACAGGCATAATATTAACATCCAAATGAAAATATTTTTCAACTGATCAAAAGTATCTTTATACAATAAATTACTTATGAATATATTAAGATGCATAAAATTCGTAAAAAATAAATGATTCCTTTATAAATATTTCCACTAGGAGAAATATTGGGGGAGAGAGAGGTAACCATTGTATTCTTCAAGAAATTATATGAACAGCACACATGATTCCATACCATAATAACATATTTTCATAAATCATGAGGATGAAGCAATTTACGCCTATGGTACAAATATCACCTACGCAATACATGTCTTGCAAAAAACTGTAGCTAGATACGTGTATGTGGATGAATAAATTCAATTATATCTCAAGTAAAAACTTTAAACTATAAATACAGATGTATTGAGACAAATATTTATTGTTAAATTTTAAGTTTTCTCCCTTCAAATTATTTCTGTAGTCAAAATTTTCAAACTATTCTTGTCTCTGAATATACATATATATCTTTAAAAATATCTCTACAGATTTTAACTATTCTCCCTCTAGATTGAATTCAACTGACTTCTCTCTATTCATAGTTTAACAGATTTCACTCTCCATTTGGAATGGTGGCCGAAGTAGATTAGTGGTAATGGTCACAAACTCACGACCGAAGTGTCAGAAATAAGAGCCATAGTGCTACCAAAGACCAGCCATCTAGAGGGGGTTGTCAAATTTGCCGAGGCTCAAAATTCTTGAATTGGCATGGTGTGGTGGTTTGGGGAGGGAGTGCAAGCTCAGTTGTCATCCTCGTTACTTGACTGAGGCTCAAAATCCCGAGTTCCGCCGCAAACAGTCCTTATACAACTTTAGAGTGTGACGACAAGATAGACACATTTACTCCTTGTAAAATTTGAGCAATATATGTTGAATTAACCCTCTAAGCGATCTGCACTTAAAGTCTTGCCATTCTGGAGATGCTTCAAAAATGCACCGCACATATTTTTTTTTGCTTTTAGGTGGGGTTCTCAAAAGCGGTTGAGCCGTATTTTTAAGAATGCGGCTCGGCCGCTTTTGGGAATCTTGCTTGAAGGCAGAAAAAGCATCTCTGGAATGGCGGAATTTTACGTGCAGACCGCTTGGAGGGTTAAGGTATCCGACTACATTCGGAACCGTGATTTTAAAAAAGCGTATAAATGGTTAATTTTCATGATATTTAGTGTCACTTAGATTAGAATGTATGTATAAAATTGTTTTAAGTACATTATGGCAAAGAAATTATTTAAATACATTATTTTGGCAAAAAATTAACTTTGACTAACCTTTTTTCAAAACGTTTTCCTTTTATAAAAAATGTTTCTATAATAATAATATTTTGCTTGTACAAAGTAAAGACTTCAGAGAGTCTGAACTAGGATTTTTAAGAAATTCACCTTATTTTCAAAGTTACTACCAATTGAAATAATCATCCACGTTTTTTTCTTAAAATTTCTCCCCTCTGTTGTAGTAATATATGGATAAATCCACTTCTAAGTTATATATTTCAAAACTTCTAGTTCAGCCTCTGTACAAAGGTCTGAACTATATACAGGCAAAATATTATTATAATAGAAGCATTTTTCACAAAAGGAGAGTGTTTTGAAAAATAGTTATTCTATGTTCATTTTTTGTCAAAATATTGTACTTAAATAATTTTTTATTATAACACTATTCTTAAAACGATTTTATATATGTTTTCTAATCTAAGTGACATTAAATATCATAAATATTATCCATTTATACGCTTTTGCAAAATCACGGTTCCGAACGTAGTCGGATACCTTAGAAGATCTCTTTCTCTCGGAATTGATTTCTTCCTGCATTGAATGTAATTGATCTTTTTCTGTATCTGAATTGTTTCTCTCGTAATTAATTTCTTCCTGCATTGAATCTAATCAATCTTTTTCAGTAACGCATTTGTTACTCTCTTAATGAAAATTTCCTGCATTGAATTTAATTGATCTTTCTCCCTATGTGAATTGATTCACTCTTAATAAATTTCTTCCTGCACTGCATTTAATCAATCTTTTTCAATTCTGAATGAAAATTCAAGTCGCGCTTTGCAATTGTCATAATGTTCGTATAGAGTTGCTGCTTATAAGTGCTTTGTTTGTGTGTTGTTTTTAATCGTATAAATGTCTATATGTTAATAAAAAAGAATTGCTATTCTACAAGTTTCCTCCATAATGTCAATATATTTTCTACATCTACAGTATAATAAATGATAGATAAATCTTCGAAATAGTTATAAGTAATGAAAGAAAACCACTCACCTATGATTATATTTATATAGTTAAAATGAGAAAAATATACTATTTTTTAAATTGCAATATTTTTTTTTATTTGTTTAATGGAATTTCACTAAAACATTTAACATGTAACATTTAAAAAAATATTGGAATGCTCATTGTAGTGGAAAAAAATAAGCAAGGAAGAATGTGGTTTTAATAAAAAGAGATATTTTAAAAGCACTGACGTAATTAGCTCTGAGTTGGCCCTGCATTAAAATTCCTTCAGGGCCCTTATTTAGATTTGAGGGCTCTGTTAGTGGGACTGTAGTTTCACATATTGGGGCCTTGTACCTCATGGGCCTCTATTAATGATACGGTAGTAGCTAAACTCCTGGTTAAAATTATATTTGTAATTACTTCATATTCAAACACTTAAATTATATCATTTTATATTAATGAAAATCCGTTAATAAGAAATCTATCTTAAATCAGCACAAAGAATCTAATTCTAAACCATTTTAAATTAAAAATTTCAAAAAAAACCTTCACTTCAAGTTAAATATTTTTAGAATTAATCCTGACAAAAATTTATCGGTAATTAAATAATTTTTTAGGAAAAGGAAAAAAAATGCTTAAACATGCAAACAATGCGTTCATTACTTAAGAAAAAGGGAGAGGTGATGTTATTTTAAAATAATTGGAAACTCATTACGGTATCCGACCACGTTCGGAATCGTGATTTTGCAAAAGCTCATAAATGGATAATATTTATATTTAGTGTCACTTAGATAAGAAAATGTATATAAAATTGTTTTAAGAATAGTATTACAATAAAAAAATTATTTAAGTACAATATTTTGACAAAAAATGAACATAAAATGACCCATTTTCAAAATGATCTCCTTTTGTGAAAAATGCTTCTATTATAATATTTCGCCCGTATATAGCTCAAACCTCTGTACAGAGGTTCAACTAGAATTTTTGAAATATATAACTTAGAAGTGGTTTTATCCATATTTTACGACAACAGCGAGGTGCAATTTTAAGAAAAAAACGCCGATAATTATTTCAAATGGTTGTAATTCTGAAAATAATGTGAATTTTTCAAAAATCATAGTTGAGCCGATTATTTTTTGCCTAAATATTGTATTTAAATAATTTTTTAGTCAAAATGTCCTTAAAACAATTTTATACATTTATTCGAATCTAAGTGACACTAAATATCATGGGAATTATCCATTTATGCGCTTTTTTAAAATCACGGTTCCGAACGTAGTCGGATACCTTAAACAATATGTAAAACCTTCTTTTGAAAGAAAAAGAGGATTTTATGAATTATATAATTTTTTCAACATAACTGAAATATAATTTCTATATAATCAATGACTTGTAGCTATCTGGCAATAAAAATAATACCGAGACGAATAAAAATTAATCTTGAGAATATAAAGCAAAAAAGAGAAACATCAAAGTATTTATTTCTTACTCTGAAATTGATGTCTCTCTTGATAGCTTGTCTTTCCTCTTCACTCAAATTAGGTGCCAATCTATCAATATTTTCATCAATGTACAAACTGTCATTTTCATCAAAAATCATAAATACACCAACGAAACTTCTGTCAACATTTTTTGGTCGATCGTACAAATCAAGAGTACCTGTTTAAAATATAAACAAAAATCAGTAATGTAATATATAAACATACGTCTATGTAAGAGAGAGAAGTAAATTAAACAAAGTTAACTATGATTACTCTTCATAAAAATAAAATCCACAAACAAAAATACTATCATCTTTCGATGCTTAAAATTGACATGCAAAATATTTCTTTGATGTCGCAACGTTTCGGAAATTGAAAAAGTAGCTCATCAAATTTTGGGCTGTGAGAAATCAAATGTTTGGCTTTTTGGTACTTCTTAAGCATTTTAAGAAGAGTTGGTATCTGTGTAAATACTTGGAAGAATTAAACTCGATCAGACAGAAATTAAATATTAGAATTGTGTAACAACGAACTATCCGAGATGTCTATACTCTCTAACTAGGTTTTTTCCCGTTCATCCGAATTGGCAGTTTGAGATAGAACAACCCGACTCTGAAAATAAACATCACTGCTAAATAGCATATAAACAATCTTTAAGGTAGAGAATATGAGATGTTGTAGACAATATCGCCACGTCAACCAGTTTCTGAATTATTTTGCAATGCTACTTGACGGAAGATATCGGAGACCACCCATCCGGTATAGTGGTTAGTGACGCTGACTGCGGTGCCGTTGGGCCTGGGTTCGAATCCTGGAGAAGGCATGAATGTTTGTAAATGTATAGTGCCTTCGCAGCATGGGATTATTCTAAATAGCCGTCGAGCCGCAAGTCCTTTCATGAGGTTGGTGGAAAAGGAAAGGTGGGAGTCCCCTCATCCCCCCCAGAGTGTTCTCCCTCAAAATTGGGGTGGGACCGAGAAAAATCGTGCTGTCACCTTCATGGTGCTCAAAGCTAAGGCTAATGACAAGCATAAAAAATCTAGCCCTTAGCCGCGATAAATTTCGTGGACCTTGATTTGATCTTATGTCTATCAGGTGGTATAAGCAACAACTGCAGATATTGGAGGATTTCTCAATGGTGAGTTTCAGAGGCTGTATCTCATTTAGGATAAGTGGCCATTATTCCTTGCAATTTAGTTTGTCTCGTCCGCATATTGCGTAATCAGTTCTAACGTTTAAATTAATAAAATTAAATTATTTTCAATTCCTGTTTTTAAATATATTTGTGTCCGATTGAATGGCGTCTACATTTATTCTGCGTCCGGATTCCACCTCAACCAACATAAGGAGGAGGTACTGCAAAAATTGTTCTTAAAACTTGAAAAAACAAGTTAAATTTTAAATTATAATTAATCACTTATGGTTTTAACCTGCGATGAATTATGAGAAAGAGCAACTACGCCCTATATTCAAAATATGTAATATAAATATATTCATTGAACATGTAAATTAGATTTGAATAATATTAAAAAATATGTTGTGGGAATAAGTCAAATCACATTTTAACGGCATCAGGTCGATATCACGAGAACAGTTGATGGCTGAGTAACATTAAGAACTTTTTTTTTTGAGATTCTTGGTTTTTCGATCTAGTTACAATACATTTCAATTATAAATTATCTGGCATACTCGAGAAAAGGTAAGAGTACAAATAATGCTCAATAAAATAAATACCAAAATCCGAATAAAACTATTAAAAGTTTAATTCAATTAAGTGATTATGGCTCACCCTTTCTCGACCTAAATATTGAATTTTTAACCATTTCATGAAAAGGCAATGCACATTACCAGGTCTGCATACGATAAGAGGTCCCAACAATCCGGCGTGGATATCAGTATCTGCATTTCTGTGAGAGTGGTACATCCAAGTGAGACAGTCTGGATCAGTTGGTGTAGGTCCATCTTCAGGGATAAAGAACCAATGGTAAGAATGATGTCCTCCGGGTGGTACACGGTCATCAACCTTCTCCCATTCATCGGTATTATCTTCATACAATGCTCCTGAAAACGAAGAAACATCTCATTAGAAGTCTTTAAGACTCGAGAGGGAAATAATTTTTCTTCAGTTAAAAACTTATTAGATTTATTATTTGGTAAGGGTTTTCAACAGATTTATTTTGAAAAAAGTATTTATTATTTTGACAAAAGTATTAAATTTAGTGACACATTCCTTGAACAATTGTACATATGTTTAAAAGACAGAATTTTGCTTCTAATTTTTCTCAACTTTCAAGAACTACGAGATTACTGTAAATATATTTTCTCTCTGTGTGTCAGTTTTAAATACTAATTTAATTAAAATAATTAACGACTTTGTGTGTGTGTGATAGCAACGATGTAAATTAACAATTGTTAATTAACAATTTCAACAATTAAAAAATTAGTTGTGAATATCTAGTAAATAAGTTAGCACTGATTAAATAATTCTTAAATTGCTCAGACGTTTCAATTATTAAAATATATATATAACTGCTCAAAAATATCAGAAAAATATAAAGTATTAATGATTTTTCAGGAGAGAGCATTTTTTTCCTATTATTGATACAAGTGTTTATAAATCATAATGACTAAATAATCTGTACCTAATTGTTATAATGTTTTCTTACTATATCATAATCAAAATATTATAGTTAAAACTCGTTGATCAAATCATAGAATCGTTTCTATTAAGGTATCCGACTACGTTCGCATAAATGACGCATAAAAAACGCATAAATGGATAATTGTCATGATATTTAGTGTCACTTAGATTAGAATACATGTATAAAATTGTTTTATAAGAACATTTTGACAAAAAAAATTATTTAAATACAATATTTTGGCAAAAAATTAACTTAGAATAATCTTTTTTCCAAATGTTCTCCTTTTGTGAAAAATGCTTCTATTATAATAATATTTTGCCTGTATATAGCTCAGACCTCTCTACAGAGGCTCAACTTGAATTTTTGAAAAATTCATATTATTTTTAGAGTTACCACCAATTTAAATAATTATTGGCGTTTTTTTCTTAAAATTGCTCCCCTCTGTTGTCGTAAAATATGGATAAACCCACTTCTAAGTTATATATTTAAAAAATTCTAGTTGAGTATCTGAACAGAGGTCTGAGCTATAGACAGGCAAAATATTATTATAATAGAAGCATTTTTCACAAAAAAGAGAACATTTGTAAAAAAAAAATTATAAATTAATTCTTTGCCAAAATATTGTATTTAAATAATTTTTTTTTGTCAAAACGTTCTTAAAACAATTTTATACTTGTATTCTAATCTAAGCGACACTAAATATCATGAAAATTATCCATTTATGCGCTTTTTTAAAATCACGGTTCCGAACGTAGTCGGAGAGATATACCTTAATAACAAATTTCTATTCTAACATTTTATCTGATCATTTCCAATTACAAACATTATTAGAAACTCTGTGTTTTCTGCTCTAAAAATACATAATTTAAGATGTTGAAAATACCATCATCTACCTATGGATAATTATCTCTTGTTAGATTTGAATCGTTTACGCTGTTATATCTTTTTTTTTTGGTGAATGCAGGAGACGTCGAGAGGAAACCAAGAACCACTAACGAAATACCAGTTTGTGTTCGCCGACTAGCTTGTAAGAACGCTTCGAAAGATAAATTGTTATTGAATCATCAGATGGTGTAAGCTAACACGAACGCAAGCCCCAGTAATTAAGCTTCTTTGAACCGTTCACCATTTTCATAAACATACACACTGGATATTTAGTTGTCATATAGATGAAATAAAGATACTATTCCAATAGGCTGTTTTACTATAAACTCCATAACAGTTGTTAATCAAATGAGTTCATAACAAAACTCACAATTCGTGGATGAATACATATATTCTTTCTCTTCCTCAAAACTGTTTTTGTATTATTATATAAACAACTTTTTATTTGTAATACAAATGATTTTTATTATGGTTGATATCCTTATTCAACGCGGTTCCATGAAATTTTCCTCTGTCGTATATAGAAATTACGTGATTCAGCATAAAGTAATCAAATTGTCTGGAGATATTCTTATTAATTAAGATTAAGTGTGATTGAAAATGTGTGAAATGGAACGCAATCAATAAATTCTAATGGCGGAATTATGTGCAACATGTATCTACTGATTGTACGTGTAGTTTTGTTTTTCTAAGTGAATGCTTTAAAACTCAAAAGTAATCTTTTCTTCAATTTGATCCTGTAAAATTTTCATCGATGAGATTTCTTTAATTGTTTATTTCGTCTTAATGTTATGTATATTGTCCCAAAACTCCGTAACAATTTATAAATATTTATTAAAAAATAAATTATAGTTTTAAAAAAGTAAAAAACGCCCTTTTATAGTTAATTGAATTAAGTTTTTTTTTTTTTTTTTTTTTTTTTTTTTTTTGTAACTTAATCTTTTAGTCGCCAAATCTGGAATTAGTCATCAAATCTGGAAATGGGATCTGAAATTAGTCGCCAGATGTGGGATGGGATCTGAAAATGGGAAATCGTTAATCCTGATATTCCTAATCAGGACAATGAAACAAAATTATTTAATTACTGTATTATCATCGGTCCTGGATAAGTGAGCAGATTTTGAATTAATCTGACCTTTTAAAGTGGGTGAAAAATTGAGTCCATATTTTAATTGATTTCATGAATTAAAACACTGTGGTGAATAGTATAAAATTCTTCATTCTTTAATTTGAAAGAATTTTAATTTGGTGCTTTAATTTTTCTGTGTTAATATTTACTAATGTATCCTAACATTCTAAATTACTAATAAAAAAAATTTCATGCGTTTGGAAGAAAATATTAAGTTACTTTTCTGGGAGTTTTGAGCTAGTCATTGTTAGTTTTAAGTCTTTTTACTTCATTTTTTCTCCTGTTTTTTCCTTCAAAAACTCAATCCTGATAGCAGAAAGGAGAGACCCGACTGCAGTTATGCCACTAATTAAAAAAATGCCTTTATTTTTTATTTTTTTTCTCATTAATTCCAAAAAATTTCACGTTCTTAAGCTCTTGATATACATGCAATTATTATTTTTTACTTGCCTTAATCGGATTAAATTATCGAGTTTAAGAGTTTCTAGGATCTCTATTAATTGTATATCATCATATATCAAAAGATAAAATACATTAGCAAACAGCTAACAGTAACTGGTTCAGACTGAGACGGTATGACGTCACTGACTGTTATATAACAGTTCTGAAAAGGTTGATGTCATAGATAGGAGGATCGAGGTCAATCGTGACAGAAGAATTGATTTTAAAGGGCTTGGTTAGGGTTTTGAGCCAAGAAAGGCTTCAACGTAAAATTATAACTACCGTGACACCAGTGGAGAATGGTGGTGTTATAGACGAATAATACTCTTGACTAAACTGGTAGTTAGGAATAGAACTAACACACAATTAATAAAGAATTAATGATTTGATTTGCAACTCAGTGAAAACTTGTATATTCTTGATATTTGAAAGCAATGTACAATGAAAGATTATTTTTAGATGAGATATGTTAAGGAGTGTTTTTTTATAAAAGTAAAATACAATTCGTTCACGCTCGGAGTATGTCGTACTTCAAGCATAAAATGAAACGTAAATTAAAATTCAGTATGAGTAATTCTAAATTTTCAACGGTTGTAATTTCGTTTGTCATGGGAAAAACTCACGTTAGATGATTATACAATGATTTCTGAATGATGAAAATAGTTAAAAAATATATTTTTAAAAAATAAAGAATTTCATAATCACTTGCAAGTTTGATAAAATAAAAATTTACAAAAAAAAAAAAAAAAAAAAAAAAAAAAAAAAAAAAAAAAAAAA
>BMAV01005366.1:86223-107347 GCA_019973955.1 Trichonephila inaurata madagascariensis
ATACTCTATCTATCTAATTTCTATAAAACTATCTGAAGATTTCTTGTGTGTGGTATACTCTTTTTGTTAAAAATTAAGTGATTTTATTGTAAATAAATATATGATGTGTTGCTATGTTTTAAAATTTGTTTTGAAAATTAAAATTACTGAAATATAAATATTAACGGCACTAAAATATAAAGTAACGTTTTGATTGACTGGAGCAGTGATACTCAATCTGCGGCCCGCCAGCCTTTTTCTAAGTGGTCCGATCATGACTTATTGCACTAAGAAATTCAGTTATGTAAGAACAATAAACTACAAATTTGCGGTAAATTCTACCAAGCAAGCAAGCAAATATATCAATTTTCGTTTTTTTGATTGTAGAATGTAAACAAGGGGCTTGGTCATGGATGAAAGGAAATTGAAATTACCCCATAACTGAGAAAAAAATGCATTAAAGTAAATATTTTTAAGTGTTTTGATAGAGGGTTAATATAGTATTAAAATAATAGCTATAGAAAAGAGATTTTTATTATTTTGATCAATTTTGCTTTGTCCAATGTTTCTTTGGTCTTATAGTGTTTTTCCCCATTGTCCTCATGTGTCGGCCGGCGTGAAATACTTGTCATAGGTACGTGGCCCGGTTGGAAAAACTGTTTAGTACCTATGGACTAAAGCCATGATTGCTACATTATAATTTCAAAACTAACTCTTACAGTGTTCATCTGATTTCACGCACATTAGTAAATGTATCCAAAATTTTTAAAGTACATTTTATAATGAAATTGAATACCATAGTTTTAGCATGTCTGCTGTCAAAGTAAAATTTTATGACTGCTTGAGACGAATTATATCTTAAATTTTTTTTTATTGTTTCATTACATCATAACTCTGGGAAACAGTGCTAACCCAATCCTTTTTCATTATTTATTAAAATACAATTTTTGAGAATAAAAGAGATTTCTACTAAAACTATAAAATAAGTGAAACTCGTATTCATTTATGCATTGCAACAAACAGCCTAACAGTTTTTATAATCTCTTTCACTCTTAGTATTTAAAGGATCGTAGAATCAAAAAATCTATCAGTAAATTTATTTTGCAAAGATTACTGCCTCGCATGTAAAATACTGCATATTACTTCCAAAAATTGCTCAAATTACAATTTGGATTATATTGCTCAGAAAATTGTAGGATATATATATATGCATTTCAAATTTTACAAGAAGTTAAAAATCCTGTTTTTACTTGAAACTGTTATATTTCCTGTAATTTAACAGACTAATAGTTTAAACTTATCCCAAAATTGTTGTTTACTTCTTTACATAACAATGGTATCATGAGAGTAAAATGGTTAAGTGCCGGAAAACAACTCTCGTTTTAAGCTCACTTTAAAGCCATTTTAATGGAAAACTTTTTTTTTGCTGCTAAAGGATTTGATGAATAAAAAAGATTAAACGAATATACGGATACATTGTAATGTATAAAACTGTTAAGCGACTTAGTGTGCTACAGAAACCAGTCCAGAAGCTACTTTCAATTGTAGGCTAAGCAGCGAGAAATAAAGGAATTAGTATCCCATTGCTAACGGTTGGAAAATTGACTGTTCCTTTCACTGCACCACAAAGAAGAAGAAAAGAAAATGAGATCTTGATAGCTATATGGGCACGCGTAATTTGAAAGAACATCATGTAAGCACCATCTTGGTTTGCCCATCAAGCGTGCAAGGTAAATGTTATTGCAAAAGTTTAATGGTGTGCAAAATGAAAACGGGCCTTCTCAAGGCTGGTAAGACACCCACTCTCATAAAGGAATCAGCCAATCGTGAATAATCTAGTAGATTAAGCGAGTAATTTTTCAATAAATTGCTTAATCATCTGCCACATTTTGAGAGCAAATCGTAGATAAGTATTTGATCATGTTTGATTTGATGTAGTTAAGTCAAGCTTTTCGGTGGATAAATTTGGCACTTAATGTATAATCTAGTATAGTACTGTGTGATTAGTTTATAAATAGAGAAAACACGAAAAATTGATCTATTTATAAAAAAAAATTTATAAAAAAAATAAATATTAAACTACTTAAGGATTTAAACTTTATTAAGCCTTCTAAAGGAAGAAATTATTTCCCTGTTGTTGCGTCTTGTTGGGATGAATGTTTTTTAATGGTTTGCAACTAGAAATTCAACTGAATTATCAGGAGGAAAAATTATTTATTTGAGCTCAAAGTATTTTGGGTTTTTTTTAACAGAATTATGAATCATAAAATTATTATACTAAATATAATGTTTAATTTAATCGAAATTGGAGTGTTTCCGACAGCAAATCTCTTCAATGATTCTTCCTTTAACAGTACATGAAAGGTTGTAGCTTACTTATTAACTTCAAATAATGTGACATACTGATTTTAAATTAAATATAATTATTTAAAAATATAATAATTGGTTCAAAAAATAACTGAATCGATTCAATTTAAAAGTTCAAATTTTTAACTTTATTATTTTATAAGGAATGTTTATTTCCAACGATTAACAGATGGGTTTCTTTTAATATGTACAAATTGTGAATTAATATTTATAATTTATTTAAATAATAATATAACTCTTACAGGATTTTAGAGATATATATGTGTAGTAACTTTTATATGCTTATATTATAATTGTATATATATGAACTATATATACTTGTATATATAAGTAACAATTTTATAAAATGATAAATAAACATATTAAAAAAAATTACATTTGTATTATTGAAAACAGAATTCAACATATCTTTGACTGAAACAAGTGATATAAACTTGGAGACTAAATAAGAAAAAAAATCCAATAGCCTTAACCTTACGTCAAAATTTTAAAAGTTCTTGAATATACAGTAGCTGTATTACATTTCATAATTTTCTCTCACTGAGGCAATTTACTATTAGTCATTGGATGTAAGCGATTTTTGAGAAGATTACGACTATCAAATATGTGGTGCATATACATTAAAGAAATTGCGAAAATAAAATGAGAAGTTAAAATATCTTATAATCTTTCTTTTTGTCAGTGATTAGATAAAACGTTTTGGCGTAATTGATTGGTTTAAAAGAATTTTTGAAAGGTTACCTTCGTGAACTTTAATGTATCGACTTCCGTGAGGATGCATAGACAGCAACATGGAGGCATTGTTGTAAAAATGAACAATAGCCATATCACCCACTTCACCCCGAATAGTAGGTCCAAGGATTCCTTGCCAAGGCTCCCTGGCCTTCATGACGGTGTAGGTTTCATCTGTGAACTCTCTGAAGATAGCTTTCTTGTATACCTTTCCAAGTCTTAGAGGATCCGTACTAAGAGCAAAGTATCTTTTGGATAACCTGTAAAAAGAAATGGAAATGTTGTTAGAACGGTATTTCATATTCGATGAATTTGTTACTTTAAAATATGCAGACCTTCTTACAGAGAACGTTTATTGATTGAATATTTCTATGTATTGTTTTTATTTTACATCTTGCGGTTAGTTGTTGAATAACGCATTTTCACTGGACCCTTCTAAAAACTGGAAATTTTCATTAAGTTTCAAAGAAGAACAACTTTAGAACACGAAAAATTACTGTTTTGTCGTTAAGAATATTATGGAAGATATTGCTATTGCTTAAATGTTTTGCCAAATTATGTATGCCTTTGCCACTTGTTTTTAATATATTGTAACGAAAGTGCTTGACTCTATTTCCGGCCGTGGAGCCGAGTGGTATAGGTATCGGATCGTGGCTTGCCTTGTCACGAGTTCGAGCCCAGTACCACTAAAGACCCGCCGTGTAGGGAAGCGATGCACGCTAAATCTGTTGACAGCTGAAACGTCCTCCCGTTGGTGTGGTGTGGTAGTTAGGAGAGGTGGTGCCAGCTCAGGTGTCGTCCACGTCACTTGACCATGGTTTAAAATTACGTGGTCCGTCGCCAAAAGCCCTCGAGTAGCTGAACAGTGCTACGTTAATATTCAATCAATCAATTGACTCTATTTCCTGCTTATTTTTATTAGTAAGAACTCTTTTTGAGCAGTCATAGTAAAGCAATTAAATTGAAATTTTTTTGAGAAGATGATATTATGTACCTTTAAGCAAAAACGCAATTTTGAAATTAAATTTTTTCCCCAGAAAATAGGAATTTTGATTATAAATCAGAATAATTTCACTTATACCAACATTTGTATTTATATTATTTTGGAAAATATTTATTCGATATATTTTAATTTGCTCTTGCATCAAAATTGTGCCTCGTAAATGCAGGAAAATGATATATAGAAATTATTTTAGAAGAAATTAAGATTTCAACTAAGATTATAGAGTACTCATTTTCTTATGACTGAAATCTGAGAAGAAAAATATTCAATAAGATAACTAAGACTATGACTATGACTATCAAATCTACAGAATTTACTAATGCCGAAGTTGAGATAGAATTATAACATTTCTATCAATAATTTTTTACTAAATATACATATCATAATATATCACATAGTATAGCTCATATCCCCATAAGATGTGTCTGTAAATGTTGCCCAAATAATGGCATACCGTTCCTTTTCTGATTATAATTAATTTTTGTATTGTTTTATATGGTATATCTTTATTGTGAGTAAATGCCTTTTCTCTATCTCTCCGTTCATAGTAAATTATTTAATACGCGCGGAAAGGTAATCTAGAAATAATCATAAGAAAATAAAACCTTATGTAGACAAGTTTTCCTTTAAATAATTTATGAAAAAATGTTGAAGGTAAAGTATGAATTATGATAATAATTCTTATATTCTTATTATTAGAAGCTTAGTATAAGCTTCTGATTCGCAAGTCAATCAGACTTCGATAAAGGTATAATCCACTTATTTTACAAGTTCTTAAGCTAATGTAGCCGAACCAATCTTGTGGGCGTACATTCATAAAGAATTAACATTGAGGGTAGCATGTTCTCGGTTACTTAAAAAAGAAATATGTGGAAATTTTGTACCATTCTTAGAAGTATTAAAATAGAGAGAAGAAAATGAAAGTTTCTAATCTTTACAAGCTGATTATGTTTACTTTAACGAAATTGAAAAAAAAAAAAGCTCATTAACTGACTGATCACCGAAATATTAAGAGATAAAATAAAAAGTGACATTGAAAAAAGGGGAGAAAAGAAAAATAATGAATGCTTTCCCACCCGAATATATCTTTGTGCTTTTCGAATCGAAACCTTTTAATAATAATGATTCAAACAGACGATAATTAGTTTCTTTTGAAAAGATCTTAAGAACTAAAATATTTCAAAATTATAATCTAATTCAATGTTACATAGGCGAGTGTTATTTATCTTTTAAAGAACAGCAAAAATTTTTAAAAAACTTTTTAATTAGTATAATTTATTGCCAGAAGATCGGTTATCTAGTTTTATCTTGGTGTTTAAGACAAGTTCATGTTTATTCGAAATTCACCTTTTAAAAAATAAATGCTAATCACAAAGGCAGTTAATTAATTTTTAAAATAATACAAATAAGTAATTCTTTAAATTTTCTTTGTATATGTAGCTCGTTTTAAACTACATTAAATTCTCCCTTTATAAACAATTTCGAAGTTAAATACTTTTTAAAATCAAATCGATGTATAAAAATACCGAAATATGTTTTGTTTCCAACGTGGTTGTTTTCTTCATTAACATCTTAATAGAAAGAGGACCTTCAATATTTTTTTAGATAAACCAATTGCATAACAAGAATTAACGAAGGTCACAATGTTTTTCATACACATTTTCCTCCACCCTGAATTGATCTAACACTGGAATGTTAGAGAAATATTTGTATTATGTGAGTACTGAAGACAGAGATGTAATGAATAAATTTCGAAGTTATTTTATAACAACTACTGTTTAGTGATTTTATAACATTTTCAGTTTGAAAGTTAAGCTATAATACCTCAAATTAATAGAATTTTCTTACATAATTTGGTAACACTAAAATGCATTAATTGCAACTAAGAAATTCAAGTTCCTAATATTAGAAATTCTTTACAGGTAGTCAGTTATAAAATTCATTGCCAATTTCGAAAGATTCAAAACTTGATATAAAAACTACTAAACTGCTTAACTATCACCTCACGTTGGACAAAAGAGTAGGAATTTCTATTTAGCTTAGGAGGTACAGAAAAAATTATAAATTATTATATGATTAATTCAATGTATGTATTATAACCTTTAGTTTGAAAAGTCATACATTAATTTTGATGAGAAATGTTCCTTATTATCTTATTAGTTTGATATTCATTAAAATTAAAATTCTTATTATAATGCTTTTTTAAACAAATAAAAGAGTTTTATATAAATATTTTTCAGAATTTAAAAAAGAGAACTATAATTAATTCCCAATGTGATTCTACTTATTTACGTTGGTTAGTAATCTGTTTAGTGTTAATTGCTTAAAAAAATTGGTAAAAAATTTGTTTACAAAAATTAATTAGCATAATTAACCTCAGTGTATGAATTTTTATTAACTACGGAATTAATGAGTTCCCGTTCAATGCAATTCTTTTTAAATCAAAACCTTCACTCCAAGAGTGTAATGGTATTATTATTTTATTCAAAAACCAGGTGTAAAAATGTGACACCAAAAAGTGTCGGCGAATTAAATCAGTCATAGCAGAAAAGAACTTCATTACTGAAAAAAAAAGTGTTTGAAATATCAAACAAATGAGGCTCATTTTTTCCTAATCGTAGTTCAAACAAATTACCATAAAAAAAGTATTAACATCGCGTTCCGTTGTAAAAATTTGATGTTTCCCACACCAAAGAAAAATTACGCAACATTACAATAAATGACGAGCGCGAAAAGCGGTGAGAACTTTTTAAACTCAACGCTGATATACTCTTCCAATAGCTCCAAACTGTACACACCCAAAAATGACAATCTGCTACGAGATCCATTCCCAACCTCGAAGGTTTCAAGATCTGACACAAAAACTTCGAACTTGCTAAGCTACCATCTTGTGTCGGGCACCAACAGAATTTCCTGATCAGCTTATGATGCACGTCAAAAAAGATCATAGATTATTTTATATTTACTCCAACAACCTTCTTTTGTTGGGCATTAATTTGCATACATTAAGCAATGGAACTAAAATGAGTTATGGGAATGGAAGTATGTAGTTGGCACACCCAAGCGGACAGAAGCTTCTAACGGTATAGTAAATATCACGATTTTTTTCCGACGTCTGATGATTAGAATGTTCAAGGTAAGCTACTTATTGGTACCTTAAGGTACGTATTTCCGTGTTACTTAATATTGGCCTGGAAATTATTTTTAATGAGATCAAGGTTATATATACTCAGTTGAGAATAATAATAATAACGTGTACAAATCACATAAGGTTAAGGTAGTTTTTACAAAAAAATATTTTTGTTTTATCTCTACTGTGTTTAATTACTCAATGTGTATTAATTTTTTGTGTGTTACTTGGGTGCAATATGGATCAAACAGGAAGTACAAGCTGTCAATACATAATATACGTTATTGCACCTAAAAAAGATACAAAAGTTATTCGATTAAATTTTTTAAAAAGAAATAGGACAAGATTTAGAATCTACTAAAAACCTCTAAGAATGGGACTGACTATCACTACCAGCGATACAATCAATTCAAACAGTTAATTTTATGCTGTTTATATCAAAATCAAAGGCCAATAAATTTCATTTTAAGCTTTTTACTTTATTTTTTGCTGTGATTTTAAGGACATTGTTGATTCATTTTATGACAAGTGCTTTAGTTTTTTTGGTTACAAATCACATTAATTTTGTCTTCGATATATCGTTATATTACGGATTAGAAGGGCCTTCAAATTAGAAATTATGCAGAACGATATCAACAAATATTTAATTGTTCTATTTTAGATTTATTTTTTGTGTGATTAATTGTAATAGTATTTTTTTGTATGTGTTAGGTATATATATTGTTATTAAAATTGTTCAAAAAACAAGTTCAGAAAATCATACTATATTTTCATTTTGGACATTTGAATATGTTCAAATGTAACTGATGTTTTTTTATAATTTGTAAATATTAATTACATTCAATCATTTTAAAAACTTTAAAAAGAAATGGGGTTCCAAGATCATCTAATGAGATAAATTAATAAGATGTAGATATTTAGATAATGACATAAGGGTGAATTAATTTTTTTAAAAAAGTATAAGCGATACTAGATTAAGAATAAAGTACAAAACTGTTAAAAAATAATAACATCTTAGGAACCTACCAATGATAGCATACAAATCTATAAAAAATAATCGTCGAAGTCAATTTACTACTTACAATATTTCAGCACTTTAATATTACTATTCTAGTTGGAAGAGAGATGGAATTTTTACAAAAATTAATTGCATGAAATGTACTATGAAATTTCATACCACAACAAACTGTAGATTCTGATTTGGTTTCATTATTTATAAGATTATTATTTATGAAGCATAAAAAAATTATTCATGAACATTGTGAGTTACGAGTCTTAAAGTCACTGTTTTTTCATAAAAACTGTTACATTTTAGTCATAAATGTTAAGATAATAAAACTATATTTGAGAAAATCCTTTCAAGAAACATTTTGAATTGAAATTAAGAGTCAATTTTGAAAACTGAGAGACTTAAACTTCAGTAGCCCAGTGAAAATTACAAAACTACCCAGTTGTCTTGGTACGATTAAAGATACATGTTCTACGTCAACAAACAATACTAAGCAGACTATAAAAATATTGACCATATTAATATATGATACATGATAGAAGTCATGTGATTACTTCGAAGACCATTCGAGTTGTAGTGCATTGTGTTCCACTAATCCAAGTTGTTCATTGAAACTATTAATAAAATTTCCTGTCATTCATATCATTTAACCATAGTTGGTTAAAAACAATCGAGCCCTTTTTTTTTATTCGGGAAAATAGGAAAAATTTCGAATTTTTTTCGTCCCCACTTTTGAAAGCGTTTTTTTGGAATAACTTTCTTTAAAATGCACCTATTGACGAAATCTTTGATGAAAACGAAAGCCCTTTTAATTGCGCGGGGTAGGAATTCTTTTTTTTTAAATCCATCGGGCCCTTTTTTTAATTGGGAAATTCGTGTTTCGGGGCCCCCATCGAGACCGGGGCCAAAACAAATATATATTCTTAATTTACTCGACGAGACCATTCCGAATATGTAATTACTTTACGCATAGCCCTACTAGTTCGTGAATTATGGGACCCCCCAAAATAAAAATAAAAGTTCTTCGAGGGGCCCTGGAAGGGCTCCCTTTCGACCTAGAGCTTAGAGGCTTGAATATTTTTCTCAATGCGACAAGACGTATCCATGGTATCTTTTTCGGGCGGAAATTCTCGTAAACAGCGGAGTTACGAGGGCCCCGCGGAAACGGGGGGCCCCAGTCCACGGGCCCCCTTCGAGACAGGGACCGAAACGAATATATATTCCTGACCTACTCGACGAGACTGTTCCGAATATGTCATTTTTTTACGAATGGCCCTAACGGTTCGTGAATTATAGGCCCCGAAAAATTCCAACGAAACGAGGTGAATTTTTTCCAAAAAAAAACTTTTGAAAGCGTTTTTTTGGAATAAATTTCTTTAAAATGCACCTATTTACAAAAACTTTGATGAAAACGAAAGCCCTTTTAATGGATAGTTGGTTGGTCGTTGCTTTGCATAAAAATAATATTCCTTTCATTTAGATAAAAATTCGATACCAAAATAACTTTTATTGCTCCACATTAATAACTCTATTGTTAACAGAATGACCCTATACTTATTTTGAATAACTGTTTTAAGTACAGCATTTTTAGCTTTAACTTATAGGAATTCGAAAAAAAAACACGCCGGAAGTGAGAGTTCGATAAAAATTAAACGCGCAAGAACATCTGCATATTATCTTAAAAACACTTAAGAAAAATGTATGTCGATTTGTTGCGGAATAAAAATAATTAGTCGTGAAACATTGAAGATTTTTATCAAAGCCTTGGGTAAAATAAAAAATTCTCAACATGTTGAAAGATAAAACTTAGCGGAAAAGATCAAATCAAGCACGCAAGTTATTATTATTGAGAACAAATCAGGACTTCGGTTATATCAAAGACGTCAATGGCATATCATGCAATATTGTGAACTCAGTGAACCAATAATTTTTTCTCTTTCGAATTCAAAGAATATCACTTGGAAAGTTTCACTTTTGTTGAAGGAAAAGTAATACACGTTATAAAATAATTTGTTCATTCAGCATGGGAATCACATCTTTGTTCAATTTATTCGTAGAAAAGGAAAATTTTTATTTGAGGTCGCCAAATGCTGAATTCATCTAGTTGTGTTCTAATTTCGATAAATTATATGTTTTAATATATCAAGGAAAGTACTTTTTTCAACAGCATAAAGAATTCTAGAAATCAGTAAAAAAATACCATCATATATTTTCACAGCCGGATAAAACATAAAAAATGAGTATGAATTAAGACAAGAAAGCAAACTCTGTCCTTCATACTAAATTCCTCTGTATACGATTTAAAATAAATTCAGTCAAAACTTGCTAATATACGTAATATAATATTATAATAAAATATTATTTTAACGTTTATGTAATAGAATATTATTTTAACGTCGGTTCTCGGTACTGTAACGTATAAAAATGCTAAATTTTTATTACAATGCTCTTGAAATGTTATCAAGGGATAAATGATAAAGTACGCACACCTAAGCACGGGAATTACAATTTTACTGTTGACATATTCATCACACCCAAATATATATACATAGTGTAATGAGGTTATATGAACGACTGTAGCACACGATTTCTGATAGCACATCATTTAAAAAAACTGTTGTAAAAGAACAAATCGTATCAAAAAGAAATCAATTTTTAGAAATTACATTCATAGTGACTAAAATAAAGTTGAAAAATATGGAGATTAATTCATATAACGTGTGTTCAAATCTTTATATTATGATGCAATTAATTCTTAAAATATATGTTAAATGAAGCTTATCTGAAAAGTTAATTCGTATTTATGAACATAAATCTGCAATTAATATTTGCATAGAATGTGCACTTGTTGGAATGGAGTTACGTTCAAAATTTTAATTTCGCATTAATAATTTTGTCGTATGATTTGAATTCACCACCATATTGTCAACACGTTCTGAAGAATTCATGAAATATAAAAAGTTAACTAAAAAGAGCGATAGCTTGAATGCGAATGAAGCTTTTAACAGCTAAAACATCAGTAGTTATTACTACTCCTAGCTATCTATAAGATATTACCATTTTTTAAACCTCAGATTTACTCAAAGAAACTATAACCCGTAGATAAGACATCATAAATGAAGCTGACATATTTAGAGCAAGTTTAATGTTCGAAAGCGACTTAGTATTATCAGCAACACAATTTTTCCTGCTTAAAAGTAAATAACTTGTATTTTCTCCTATCGTTGACATCTCCTGTCGAAATCGTCAGCATTGAATTCCCGATTCGTAATGAAAGCGTGTTTGAAACCATCCTCTCACTTTCAGTTCCCACTGAAAGACATTACCAACCACATGGCAAGGATCGGACGATCTGTTAAGAAAAAAGCTAGTGAGGAAAAAGAAAAATGGCTCTTTTTTTTCACCTCGACGTCGCGATTTACACGGTTGGATCGAGACAGACTTCGCGGGTCATTTCACCAGAGAATATGGGCTAACGGATGGTGTTCCAGTGACCGATTCTTCAAATTGATCTTATGATCGCGTCTTCGGGGGAATCGACAAGGGCAAGGAACCATTCATTTTTGATTGGACTGTCGCCGCTCGCCCTATTATGGCTAATAACGTATAATTCGATACCAAGAAATACTATTTCACACGGTTGCTTCCTATTTTCCCCTTTATTTCTCTTCTGCTCGTATTTATTCCCACAATTTTCCTTCCTACTTTCTTCGTTGCAGTAAGAAGTCCTTGTTTTGAACTCAGTGAAGAGAAAGTGTAACAATTGTCTGAACTGGATAAGTTGTCCAGCGGAGATAGAAACTCTTAAGAGCTGATTAAAAACAATTCAACATTTCGTTTTCCCGCGAGTAGCGGGATTGAAATATTTTTGACCTTGTTTTCAACGTTGATTTTAAAGAAAAATGAATTTATACGAAAGTGCAAAAACCTAATTTGTGCCAGTTTGGCAAATTTTTGTGTGCTTTATAAATCCATTTATAAGAAAGAGTAAAAGAATTCGCCATTTTGTATAATTGCTGTAAATAATTACAGATGAATTTTTGTTACCTTTTTTACCTAAACTGAGATTGGGAAGTTATTTGAAACACGAAATTTTAAAGAAATAATGCAAATTTCTCAAAAAATAAATTCTCGCCCCCCCCCCCCTTTTTTAAAAAAAAAAAAAAATTTCATTTTAAGTATAAAACTTGAAAATGTAGAATGAAAACACATTTAGCGAAATAATATTTGATTATTTATTTATCTCAAATAAAGTTTTATTTCTGATTGATATTAATGACACTATTATTAAAAGACATTTAAAAAAATTAGGAAATGTTCCAGGTTTCTATAAACATGTTATATCTTTCTACTTCCACCTCTCTCACTTCTACTCTTTTTCTGGAAATATACCCTTTGAAAAAAAAATCACAAAATTTGGTGGAGGGAAGGTGCCTCCCACCCATCATTCGTATTTAGGTAATGTACCAGGTTTGACTCTACCCCTTCAGAGTGACTAAGGCTCCGAGACGGCCTTTTGTTCTCAGAGGATTCGAAAATCTTCGCCACCCATAGTGCCACGTTCACCAGTCTTCAGCCGACTACATCACTACATCTTAGTTGCATGGGCCTATTTGCTAAAAATATCTATTCCGATCCCCTTATTGTGCTTAACTTCATAAGAGTCAAAGGTCTTATGGTTCTTGTCTGATTTCGTAAATTTCCAGAGAACTAACAACTGTAACAACGTCTCCTTTTCAAATGAATACTTTTCCTAATGCTTACCAATGTTTCCATATTATAAGCATGGGTCTTTCTCTTCTAAATATTACTGTCCCTAGAACTTTAATCTGCTAAAAATATTCATATTCCACAAATAAAGCTACTCAAAAAGTACATTATGCATCACTTTTTAAAGAGTACATTTGCAAGATTAAATTTTATCAATTGATTTCTAAATTTAAGTTTGATTTTTGTAATTTCTAGCAACAGATTTTATTTCGTTAGGAGCAAATTGTTTTATGAGTTTTTAATTTCATTTGTTTATTTGAAACGTAAGGATGAGCTTGAAAGAGAACTATCACTATTACGATTCTTGTTGAAATCTCGCACGAATAGTCTTATTTTTATGTTGAATAAAAAGAGAAAATCATTTATTTATAGCACATTTTGTGAAAAGATATCCATATTTAAAAACTTATTTTGGAAAATAATTTTCCCAATGCTAATTGTTGTTAGAAAAATTTAGAGAATCACTCTAGGGGAAAAACAAACATTAAAACTCCCATAACCTATTTCTAAATGAATTCTAATATTTACTGAGACGATTATATGACTCAAATGCAAATTATTGCGTGTTGGCAAGAATCCTGAGAAAAAATTGATTCACTATACTGATTTCATCAAACTTAGGGTAAAAACAACCTGTCCAATTATCTTGTACACAAAAATCTCATTGTCTTTGCAAGAGTTAAATTTTTCCGTATCTGATTACGTAATCAAACATCAGATAAGTCTGCGCTTTCGACATTAAGTTATGGTCTATTGATCCTCTTACTTTTTTTTACCGGAATTAGATTTAGCTCCCTGAAATAGGCACAATAAACTATTAAACAAAGATAATAAAATTTGTTTAGAAGAGATACTGTATGACCTGGTTTAATGCGTTTTATAATTATCTTGGGTGGGGTGGGAATATCAGGATGGACTGTAAAACAGCAATAAGGCATGGTTAAAAATCGGTTCAATGGACTGAATTGCAGTATGGAATAATAGGACCGATGTAAAGAAATAGGTGTTACATTGTGTGAGTATGATTATTTTTGTACAAGCAGGGAGTATGATACATGCAGAATAATCACCCAAAAGTAGATGTTTCATTCTTCGTCTGATAAAAATACGTGATTGTTTATGAAGAAATAACTAGTTTCCTCACTATTATGTCCTATTTTTTATTGAAGAAAGAGAATGGACACAATTTAAAGAAACATATTCTCTTGTTACGTCTGACCAAGTTATAATTAAATATTGATGTTTTTGAAAAGTTCATAAATGTAATAACTCGTTACTATTATTAGTTAAGAAAAAGAACCACTAACTTTTCTTGAAAAACCATGGATTATTTTAATCCTATTTTAAGAAACAGATACGAATTCATTAAATTTAAACATAAAAGAATGATATAGCCTATATATATATTCAATTTTCAGTTAATATACGTATTTTGTCTTTAAATACAAAGGATAAGATCACTTACAAAACGAAATAAATGAAAATAGAGTTCATATAAGAAACATTTTTCTGAACTAACAGGTCTTGGTTATTTGTCAGTCAATATACAAAAATATTTTTGGTGCCTAATTTACATATATAAATTTATGTGACCTTGATGAATAAAATTTATGAAAGCAGTCAAGGGTAATTAATAAGCCTAGACATAAACATTTTAACTTTTCCGATGCAAATATAAATATATTTCAAAAACCTGTCAAAGTCGAATCTTTTTAAAGAATTGAAATCAAAGCTCATTAGATGAAACAAAAGTCTAATACATTTTATGGCCAAATTAGTTTTAAGTGCTCCATGTTAAAAATATGTTATTGAAAAATATTTTCAAGAAGTTTTTTTTCTTCGTTTACTCTCATTTGAATTTTAAATGTACTTTTTTCAAATTAAAATAGTATTAAAATTTTAAACATTTACTCTTAAGCATTTTATTACAACTTTCAGATAATCTCAGATGTTTTGCATTTTTATAAGAAGTATACATTTTATTAATATTTTCTTAGTATATTGTGCAATTAGTTTTGTCATTCATTCTTGACATACTGTATGCTGTGTACTAACCCAGTTTTGGAAAAGTTTAGTATACTCGTGAACTAATGTATTTTATTGAAAGAAAATGTATGTATAATATTTTATCACAATACCGGGAATTCAGTTTAAATTTTAAATTGTTATCCAATACAATGTTATTTAATTCATCATAAATTTAAGATCCATTAAATAAATTGTATTTTTAGCATTTGATAGTCTATATTTTTCTTATACACTATATATATTTTGAAGATAAATAATAGGTACCGAAAATGAAATAAAAACTCTATATAATATTTTTGAGCATTAGACGAATTAAAGATTAAACCAAAAATGACATTAAAAGTTGGCCTCTCATTTAAGTGTAGTAATTATTTGTTATATACCAGGCAACAAATGTTAAACAAAAAACATAGACGGCTTTTTTTTAAATTATAAAAAAAATTAGCAAACTGGAAGGAATATAATTGCAGAGAAAGAGAAAAATTACAACAATAAAAATTAATGGAAAACCTATTATATATTGTATACATTATGGACAGATAAATTTAACCAAAAATAATAAATGTTCAATTTATTCATTCCGTTACAAATAATTTGTAAAATAATCTATAAAGTAACCATTATATTCTAATAAATTTTTGAAAAAAAAATAAATATGATTAAGAAAGAATTTTTTAATCAAAAATCAAGAAATTTGTCACTTTTCTCGTCATACGAAGGAAAACAACATAGAAGCGAATTTTTGGTTATTTTTTCATCTGTTCAAACACGTTCTGTTTTGAACATGTTACGAATTTATCAGACTGAGAAAGAAACCGCAAAAAATGTACAAATAAAATAAATAATTTAAAAATTGACCTTGATCTGCTAAATAAATTCTATACAATAAGGCAAATGTATCTTTTTTTTTTCTTTTTAAATTTTCTGTTTTTGTCCAGGAAGTCGTTTCTCTCTAAACACAATCAGATCTCTTCAGTACGAATTTAGATCATTCAAAACCACAGGATTTTTTTTTTGCAAGGATATAATAATTAGTGTAATTTGAATTTTCGTAAAAATATTTTTATATTTATGCAGTAAGAATCAAGTTGAAGGGGAAAAAAGCTTACATTAAATAAAAAACATTTATTTTTGATTTTGTATGTTTGAGCTCCACTTAAAAACTTGTGCCATATTATATAATTTTCACTTTGTTATATTATTTATGAAAAGTAGATTTTCACTAATCATAGTAACATATTTTGAAATAATTTAAATTTAAAAACTATTTTAAAGGTTTCTCCTTAAGGTGTATAAACATTAAAGACGTTTCTATTAAAAAAGATTTCTACGAAAACGTTTTACTTTTTCGGAGGTGAGAAGGAATTGCAACAGTAACTTTAGTAATGTTCAAAACAATTTAACAACGTGGGCCTATCCGGGAGGACTACCCACTTTAACTCGAGCTTTTTCCCCCCATCGATCCAAATAGGCACTTTAAGCTAGAACAGCTCCTCTCCGAACATGAACGTCACTACTAAATAGCAAATGAATAGTCAGTGTGATAAAGAATAAATGATGACTAGACAATATTGCCTCATTAGTTAGTGCCTGGATTAAGTCGCGTAGCTTTCTCTTAGGCAAGTTTCAGAGGTTGCTTCTCAATTCAGATAAGTAAGAATTTATTATTACCCTTTAGCTTGTCTAGTCCACATATCTGTACTAACGTTAAAATTAATAAAAGTAAATAATTGTGAACACCTGTTTGCAATTTCTTGTCCGATTTAATGGCTTCGATGTCTCTGCTGCGTTTGGATTTCCTCAGGAACCTCAACGATCAGCGATATCTCTACCTCAAACAACATGAGAAGGAGGAACCGCGATACCACCACCAAAATAAATGAAAATCAAATCATATAATGCAGGAAATGCAGTAAACTATTGATATTTTTTCGATCATTCTATTCAGTAATAATTTTTTCTCTAGTCACAATACAGATCTTTCTATGAGCAAGTTTAGCTTTTTTGTGCCCTAATGTTTTAATATCCAATGTTACACTACGTTTTAATAAAAAAAAATTACAAAAAAATTATTTCTTAGAATTCAAATGTTCCAATAAACCAAATTATTCATTGACCAATATTTTAATTGTGACTCCGAAACTAGATGACGTGAATAATCAGTATCATTTCAATTCTATGTAAATAATAATGATTTTAGAAGATTAATTAACTGACAAGATTATTACGCTTATGGGTAGTGAAAAATATAATTAAGGCAATAGCAATAATTAAAAGTAGAAGGCTTATGTAATTAACAGTGATTAATGATATCAGCGACGGAAATCAAAATAAAAAAATTCAGAGGGATAATTTGTTAGTTGTAAAACTAAAAAAAAAAAGAATATGGGTTGCCTAATTATGTAGTAAAGAAATCTAAATTTGATGCTTTTTTTGTTGATAAATAGTTTTTTATAAAAAAAAAAAAATTAAGAAAAATTCTTCTGATAAGCAGTTTGCTTTCATAGTTAGCACTTCTATTTTTCTTCACTCAGAAATTCCCCGCAATTTGTTTTTGAATATATAAATTTCAAAAATGATATTTTTATCCCATCTTCATTAATTTGCTATATATAGAATTGAGACAGTAGAGTCCCGAAAACTCGACATTTAATAACCCGACAGTCCGGATAACTTGGCCTCACTCTTGTATGTACTGGTAGAGCTGAAGCAGCTAAACGCAGAGGAACATAACAGGGCATTTTGTATTTCTTTTTTTAAAAAAAGTAGCCAGTTTTTACAAAGTCGGCTATTTAATTTTCGTTATAGACAGCTTTATGTCTTTACAAAGTATTTCTCTGAGGTGTGTTTGATCATGTAAATTACTGCGCACAGTATTCCTTGATTTTAATTTTCATTGAGTAAAGGCTCTATGCCTTCATACAGTACGTACTTTTCCATCGGGATATTTGGGCAGTTTATTTTCTATGCATTCTCAAGCAAGAACAATACATACACGTGCTGCACATTATTTTCTCTTGCTTATTCTTTTTTAATCCCATTTTGGATAACCCAGCTTTTTCATAAACTCGGCCAGCCCTCGATCCACATTAGACCAAGTTTTCGAAACTCTACTGTATTAATAATTGTTTATTTAATACCAAACGGAATTTATAAATTTAGCACAGTGTGTAGAATTTTTATTAGAATTTAGCACAATTTAAAAACAAAAATTTGTGCAATTCTGATAATACCTAAAGTTAAGCATGCAGTTTTTTCTTTCCTCTTTTTTTGACTAAATTAACTCGATTATTCTTTCTGTTAGTTCTGACTAGATTTTCTCTCAAATACTTATCTCACGTTTTATCAATAATTTTGTTGTTTACTATTGAGAGTTATTTAGAAAAATCGCTGAAAGGGACCCAGTTTCGGATTTTGCAATTGTAGCAAATACTTCAAGGTTTGTGAAATGGAAAAGATAAAAAAAAAAGATACAATGAACAGATATTTTTTTTTCATTGGTAGTCACTGCTTTCAGCCGTAAACAGCTTAAACCTTGCGTGAAACAATGCACCTTTTTCCATGAACGACCATTCTCACGTTTTTCAAAAGACTATATTGTAGTAGTCGATGACCACGAGTTTACAACGGTGAATTTTCTTCACCTTTCCGAGTAAACGAATAAACGATTCAATTCTGAGCAGGAAAAAAACAAAGAAGGATATTTTTTTAAAAAATCAGTTATAGAAATATCCCCTTGAAAAATTCATTGGTGGTTGCTCTTGTATCAAAACACTATTGGAAGGTTATAAATTTATTTGTAAGAAAGTTAGTGAGAGTTAAGAAAAAATTCAAACGATAAGATGATATTTGTTTGAAAACCTTGAGTTCCTGAAAAGAAGGTCACAATTTCAGTTTACCCCGGTCTTTTATGTTTTTTTTCTTTTATTCCACCGATATTTTTAAAATGTTTTCTGATTTATTGCAGAGTTTTCAATGTATTTTTCGATACAGTATGAAACTCGAATTTCTAAATCTTGTCTTAATAATTTAAAAAATGAGTTAACCCCTTGACTGCTGAGAAAAAGTTATGTTCCTTGTGTTACTGTGTTTTTACGCAAGCGCGCATCGTTATGCAGTGTATTGGAGGGAAGAAATAACATAAACAACTAAACCCTTCTTTCAAAAAGTAAATCTTTCGCAAATAGTGCCGAGATCATTGTATTGCATTTCAAAGGATTTAGAATGGTTTTACTCATAGCAGCACAATGCAAAAAATCGTACCTCGGAAAGGCGTATATATACGCCAGGCGCCATTAACGCACCGACTGAGCGAGACGTATATATAAGCCCGTGGTAATTAAAGGGTTAATAACATATCTTTAGATGTAATATCATTTTTTTAAATTAGCATTGTTATATTAGCTTTCATAGACTGAATATAAAAAAAAATGGAAACATTATTATTTATCAATCACGTAATATGAATGCTCTCATAACAATAGTTCTAAATTCAATTGATTGTGTTCTTTTTTCGCATCATTACATATTATATACGATAATTTTTAGATCAAAAATAGATAGGAGCCAAGGTTTTCGAAATTTGCTTTCTATATATCTAATTTCTATATAATTTTCTACCAAAATTTACTTAATAATGTATTTTGTTTATATATATTCTTGAAATAACACGTTAGGTTTATCACTATCAAATGCAATCACTGTTGAACTTGATATTCCACTGAACTTTTGTTACTTTTCCCCCAATCGAAAGCTATTTCTGAAACGTGTATTGCATTTTAAATTCCCCGAATTAAAAAAAAAAATCTTATTTGTTATTCAAAGCATGGATATCAATTTCAATGTGTCGTATCACGATGGAGTAAAATGTGGTAAACATGTTATCACAAAAATTCTAGGTTTAAAAATCGAGTAAGATTTAGCGTTATATAAGTAAACGGTATATTTCTTTCTTTTTGTCATTTCCATCTGTTGACGAAATAGGATTCAAAGTCATGGTTTTAATCTGAGGGATTACGTGGGATGTGTGTTGGCTTTTCTGTTTGATAAATAAAGATTATTTTTAAACTTATGTTTTCTCGTTATCGGTTTTTAATACAATCCGAAAATTTATGTTAATCTTTATACTTAGCTATTGATTTCACAAAAACTGGATTTTGGGTTCAAGGCTGCTTTGAGAATAGTAAATTATGATTTACGTAAGTAAGTTCTAGAAAAATAAGGAAAAAAAGCAATTTAGATTTATTTTTGGTAAATTTTAGTTCTAAATGTATTTTTTAATTCCTACACACTATTAGTTCATTCTCTCTCTTTCTATATATCTTATTCAAATTCTCAGTCGTTAATAAAATACTTTCTATTGATCCATTCCAGTTCAAATGCACTTTTTAAAGCTTGTAGTGGATGACACTTAATGTTAATACAGTTTTTTTCAAATATTAATGCATTAATTAAATTAAAAAACTGAATAAATACTAACAAACAAAATTAATAGTCCAACAGCATATATAGAAAGAAAAGTTGTTCGTTGTGTCCCTGTAGCGCAATGGATAGCGGGTAGGACTTCTAATCCAGAGGTCGTGGGTTCGAATCCCACCTGGGATGGCCTAATTTCTGAGAATGTGATTTCTTTTTTACTATACTATTTTATGAAAATAATTAAATTTAATTGAGGAATAAATAGTAACAAACAAAAAATAGCCCAACACTATATATAGAAAGAAAATATAAAAATTCCAAGGAAAGTCACTGAATATTTATTTTGTCACTGAATATTGTGATTCTGTTATATGTATATACACATTTATATTAATTGTAACTATTTAATAAAAAGTAACTAAAACAAAAAATTTCTTTTTTGACCTAAATAGGAATTGACGTAAAAAATGTGTTTATATTACTTGTTTCAGTACATTTTATATAATGCATGAATTTTCAAAATTTAATACCTGAAAGTAAACGAGCTTTTAAAGATTTGAATTCAGAACCTAAAAAATGTTATACGAAGAAATGAATCATAGCTAATGAAATTAAAAAAAATATTGAGAAGATTTTATGCATCATCGATTTTAAATCAAATACATATGCATTAAATGTTTTCTTAGTT
>BMAV01005366.1:112347-133878 GCA_019973955.1 Trichonephila inaurata madagascariensis
TTAAGATATGATGTAAAATAATACTTTTGAATTCTAACTGTTGAAAAAATTATCCTTATTATAATACAAATCATTTCTAGTTATTAATTGCTCAATTCGATTCGCTTTATATATATATCCAACTTACCTACTTCACTGGGTATTTCGTAATATTGTATGCCTCTATATTGTTTTAAGGTTATTGAAATATATCTATGTCCTAAAATTAAACGTCCGACTTTATTAAAAAAAAGGAAAGGGCTTAATTTCTCTCTCCTGAAATATATCTACTTTTTACGCCCCCGTAACCCTACTCTGGAAGTTGATTTACGCAAAACTCATTTTTAGCGGATCTCAACTCAACAAAAGAAACATACCTGTAAAATTTCAAGTCTGTATGTCTAATAATTAAAAAAGAAAGGAATTTTTGTCTATAACGCCCTTTAACACTTCTTGGAAGTCGATTACCGGAAAACCCCTTTTTAGTGGATCTCTACTCAACAAAACAAATGTGTTACAGTTTCAGAAATCGCGTGGTGAATCGCTTTTCTCCTTTTCATATGTACATATGCAAACAAAATGATTATTTAGAGGTTAGAACAGGGGTATCAAACTCTCAAAGGCTAACTTGTACCAAACACAAACAAGGTTTAAACTAGGGTGGGCTTCAAAAAAATCCGATATTCACAGAAACTTAGGTTTATTTCGAATAATACATTATAATAAACATATAAAAGAGCAAGAAATATTACATGTTTATGTCCTGACACTTGGCATTTCTTCTATGCTTATCTTTCCAATCTAGGGGGACATTTTTTAAAATTTTGCTATACATTATTGTGTGGCAATATATTGGCCGGGCAGCATAAATGCTCATTGTGGGCCGCATGCAATCCATGGGCCACGAGTTTGACACACACATTCCTGGGTTAAAATATCTTTGCTTCACATATAACATTTTATGTGTCTGAGAAGTTTGGAATTTTTTAAGAATTCATTTTTAATCTTTTATTTTGTTTTTCAGAATTCAGCGCAGGATTTCATCAGATTCAATGACCAACGATCATATTCATCACAGACCACAACTCCCTGAGAATTTTTCTTAATCATTCCAGGTGCAATAAGTTCTACCCTACATTTTACGCTTCATTTCTCCGAGTCCATTGAATAATATTTTTTTATTTTTCGTGTCGTTGTCTGGGAATGCTACCTTCGAAAAATAGGAAAAAATCTCTTCTCAGAAATGATCTGTAGTAGACACCTCTTAAGTAGCTATAAATGAGATTTATGATGCGTTAAGAACAGATTCATCCGTCTAATCTTAAGTACGGCTAGACAGAGGCAAATACCCAACATTAGCAGTTTTCGCTGAAAGTCCAGTGCATAACGTTCTCTGTGCCAACATGCATGGAAATCATTAGCCATTACTAATCTGATTAGTGACTCAAGAATGCTTCAGGTATTTTTTCCTGCTAAGTGATTTGTATGACGCAACAATTTGATAGATTGATTCGCTGTAGAACTACGAAAACATTTGTTGATTCCAAACACTTCCAAAAAGAAAGATTTATTTATTTATAAGCCAACAATAACGTGAGCTTCAGAATGAATAGAATTCTGATGAGGAGGGTTCATTCTCGGAGAAATTCAATGTCGATTCATAGTCTAATTCAGAGGTCGCCAAAGTGGTGGACCGTGAGAAAATTTCGCTGGTCCCCAGAAAAATGTGGATAATACTCATTGCATTAAAATGCATTGAAACATAATTCAATTCATAACAATACATGAAAAGTTAGAAAAACGATCTCAGACATGGTAATATCTGAATAATAGATCCTTTTACAGGGAAAATTCAGGATAATAATTTAAGCATGCATCTTAAAGAAAGCCTTATCGTCCGACGAAATTCTCAAATTTAAATTTCATTCTTTCGTATCAAGATCTCAGTTTTGGCTTTTTATAAAATATGAACACCCTTTTCTAAGTGAACAGGCGATGAAAATTCTGATTCAATTCTCTACAACTTATTAATGTGAAAATGCCTTTTCATCTGTCACAGCCATCAAAACACGGTTTCGATCTCAGTTTGAAATAAATGCATCTCTTCTTCTTGCAGTAACAACATTGGATCCAAATATCCATAATCTTATTTCAAGTAAGCAGGAACATCCATCACACTAGGAATTTATAATGCTAAAATTCTGATATACTTAAACCATTTTTTAATTGTTTTTACAGTTTTTGTTTATTTTATTGTTGCTTATATTAATAAAGCTTCCATAATTTGGTTACAATTAATAGTTTCATTTTATTGACTAGGTACATTTTATGTGTTCTTAGATCACAATTTTTTTATAAATATATTTAACACTTAAAAAAATCCTATTAGTGGTCCGCGGGATTTAAATTACGAAGTTACTGGTCCGTGAGGTCAAAAAGTTTGGCGACTGCTGGTCTAATTCTGTAATTCTTAATTTGGTTACATTGGGAAATCCACAGTGAATTTCAAAGAAAATTCACATCGGAATCCCATTGTTTAAAAACGAAATAACTGCTTGAGAAAATAAAGTGTATTATTATTTTAAATGGATATTTGTGAAAGTAAAACCCTATTATTTTTCCAGCCTAACATTTTTCATTTGATTGACAGTGGCAAACATGTTGAAACTTAGTGTCAATGAATTGCTGTTTGTCGACATGGATGGTTCGCCATTTGTGTGATTGATCATAGAAAGAGGTATGAACGTAAAGTTATTGCCTTTTTTGATTTCATAATCATTGTTACAGTTAATTTCAAAATGCCTTGTTAAATTATGATGAAAATTTGTGCCCCAATGGACGTAAACAAAGATGTTTGCCTAGAAACATAGCTTCAAGTTCTAATGACTCTACTTTCAGTTCATTTTTTAGTGTTTTAATGGATTATGATCATATTCTAATCCAATATAATTAATCCCTCAAAGAAACAATTTATTTAATTTTTATTCCAGAAAATCGAATTTGTATTAATAAAGCGTTTTATTTAAGTGTTTTTTGGTTTTTCGAACCAGTATAACCAATTGTTCGGCTCTCATTTCGCAATAGAAACTTGTACTTATCAACATATATGTGTGGAAGGAAGATTTAATTCCTTCCAAAATTATTTCTTGGTTTGTAATCAGAAACTACTTCAAAGTGGCAAAATTTATTTACTATGGTTTCATAAAATTTACTTAAACATTTGTCTGAAAGAATACTTGTAAGTTTGTCAAAGGCATGAAAGATATTTTCATGTTTTGGGAAGGGGAAATGGGATACTCCAAGTTTTATAAAACAGAGTAAATTTCAGCAATGAGTTTTGAAGAACCATTAACCAGAAAATTTCTATTAATGGCAATAAAAAAATCATTTATCTTGTTTCTTGTCCATGTTGTGTTATGAGACAAACAACACTGCTGAGCTGTCATCAACCCAAATACGTTCTTTAGATATGGCAAAAGACAAATATAATTTATTACTTTTTAACTGTCCCTCGTGAAGGAAACACAATTAATTGTTGTACTTAAAAGACACGCTATTCACTGCAGCAAATATCATATAAATATTTACTTACTTTTGAATGTGATATTTTAAATAAAATCCCCCCTCCCCCTTTGTTTAAATTAATTATTCTGCGTTTAAATCAGTTTCTGACAAAAATATATCCTTATCCACCAGCGAAGATTTTAACATTACTGCTTTATTTCCTTAAATTAGCACTTTAATTTGGTCACTAAATCGTTAAAAAAGTCAATTTTAAACAACATTTATGTAAAAGAAGATTTCATTTAAAGCTATTTTTACGATAGAAGAAGTGACAAAAATATCCAAGTGAAAAAGTTTTGACCAAAACAATGCATATAAAAATAATTTATGAGAAATATCTCTTTTATCGATTGCATGCGAAACTCATTTTAAGTTTACTCCAGAGCATGAATTACGATGGCTATACAGACGTATACCAATTCATACATCAAGACTACTGAAAAATAATGCAATCTGGAAACTAAGGTTTTCATCCATGAGATGTCGAAGAATTGTTCCACAATAGAACAATTTGAAATATTATCTCTCTTCACTGAATTCATCAGTTTAATAACAAAGTAAAATGAATTTACTGAAGAAATAATACAATTCACACTGGAAATACAAGTCTATCAACATAACACATTAAGAAGAAGAGAGTTTGGTCTGAAAATAGTTCGCTTTCGAACTTGTTTTAAATTTTGTTGCCTTTTATAAAAGGTCAAGCAAATACTAATCCTTGAGAAATTACTACCTCAGTCTCCAACTTCGGAAAAGTGGAAAGTCTAGATCAATCCTCTCAGTTGAAAAATTAAATTCAATTTTTCAAAGAATTGGGTATAAAGAGAACTGGAGCAATTAAAGCATACTCGTTGGCAAAAGTGAGGCACAATTTGATTTTAGTGTTATTGATATGTTATTAAAAATTAATTTTAAAGTTGATTTCATTAATGGCTACAGGGCTCATAAAATAGTTTATAATTTTATCAATACTTGTTTTCCAATTAGTTATATTGAAAATTCAAAGCACAAACCTGTTTCTCTATTACGCCTTAATAAGAGACGCTGAAACTTGATCTTGAAGGACTTTGAAAGTCATTGCTTACTTATATAACGATGAAATTTGGTTTGGGGCACTTATGCAAAATCTTGTTAATTTGCGTTCCGTCTAGTTACCTCAATGAATATTAATTAATATCAGCTATAAACTAATGCAATCTGTTAAAAATGTTCTATATTCATTTAAAAATATCTTCTAATTCAATTACTGTCTTTAAATACATGTTAACCAGAATCATTGGAGAGAGACCAGATGTCATAAATTTTATTATATAATTATATTTTCCCCCAATTCAATAAAAGAAAAAATTGCATTAATAAGAAAGAGTTAGTAGAATATAATTTTATATTGAGAAATGCCTATGTTTAGATGTGTAATATATTCAGTATTGCATAAAAATAAAAATAACTAGGATATAAAAAAATAATAAATGAATCACTAATACTATTGCTGTTTAACTGTATAAATAATGATTAATTATCATAATCCAGATTTAAAGCTTTAAGACATGACTTATAGAATTTTAAAATAAAGAAATCAATCATGTTTTAAATCCGATACCATTAAAAGAAACTTTCAGGGGAAAAAATGCAAAATAGGATTTACCGCAAACTTAAAACTTAACTTTTCTGAGTACATTTTTAAGCTTAATTTTTTCACAAAAACGTGTTTTTTAAAAATCATATGGGTAAAGCAACCATTATTAGCAGAATTCTTGAAATTCAAATTTTATAAATTTTACCTAAATCTTTCTTATTATCGGAAACGCTCATGTTGAAATTAGTTAAAGTTATAGCCGTATGACTAATTATTACTTACATGTATGAAATTATAGGAAGATAATACGATAAATTATATATATGATTCATATGAATAATGATTAGTAGTATTACAGCCAATGTCAACGTCATAATCAATCACAGGAATATGAAACAGCTAAAGGTTTGATCCCTAAGTGACTTTTGCAAGACTTAAAAAAATAAAAATTGTTAAAATCATTGAGATTTGAAATCCAGTTGCTACTTTATGATTGATTGTTTTAATACAGCTAATTTAATGCATTCCATTCCGTTTACTTATATGGGTAGTCACGAATGGTTGCTTATTGCGTGCTAATAAAACAGCTATATAGCTGATAATGAATACTTTAAAAACACATCATGATTGATGCGAATATTATAAAACTGTATCCTAAAGTTTTAATAATTAATTGGTATATCAATTAAATTCGATGCTTTGTTTATGTTTATAAAGGGAATTCTGTCAAAAATCACACACACAGTAAAAATATATTAATTATAAATTATATTAAAGAGTATAGTATTAGTTGATAATTTCTTTAAAAATGGATTTTTTTTCTAATAGGATACAATTTTGGAAAAATATTTAAACACATTACATGTTTAAGGACATTAAAAAGTTTTGCTAACAATTTAGTTTTTGAGGTTATCGTTATATTGTTTCATTGGATAATTAACATTGTAATTAAATTGTAAATTATTTACAAAAATTCATTATGTTAGAATAAATTATTTTTTTTTGTTTAGAAAATTAGTTCTATATTAGATTTATTATGGTCACCGAAAGATTTTTATGTAAGTGCCACGCATTTTTTCTTATTTTCTTGATACTAAAAGAAGAAAGAAAGACAACAAAGATACTGATATTACATTTTTTTTTACATTACTTTTTACAAAATAAAAATAATGACTTTAATATTTTTTTTATATGATGAGTATTATTCGACCCAGGAAACTAGTAATAATAACATTATTAAATTACATTTTGTTCTTAAACGTGATATATCTTACTATAGATCGTGATATTCATTACAAGTAAAAATAATAACTAACCACGATTCCGGCTAACAATATTTGTATCTTCGATCTAACATACCTTAACATCATACACATAGTGTACAGCATGATAAGGAAAGCAAGTTGAGATTGATCGAATTTAAGCGTGAAGAAAATACATAAAAAAATAAGTATTGTACTTGAACAATAGATGTATCTTGTAAAGGAAGATTGTAATTAAATTTCACCTCTATCTCTAATAGTTTTTCTTTAAAATACCCTTTTCAATGTAGCTGATATACCATTACTATAATTAATAAAGCGTGGAAAATTGTTTTCATCACTCAATGAATTTTCCTGTGTCTGTCCCGCGTTCATAAGGAACGAACAAATTTAGATCATTTATCATAACACTAACATTGAAGATTTTTGGATATATCCTCAAAGACATCCATCATTGTAGCGCCTTAGGCAAGTATAGTTAAGTCCTGGGGATTTTTTTTTTTTACATTGAAATTTACGAGTATGCTCTCTTTAAAGAAAGGAATTATAGCCTTTCGCTTTTTTGTCGACCGATACACTTTGTTTTACACCCTGTTGGTTTTCTAGGTCATAGGAATTCGTGCCTTTCTGATGTGTATTGCGCGAATAGGCATTGTTACGGTACAAATATAGAATTCTAAGTTTCACGACTGTATTTGGGCTGATGGACCTGAAGGCTAATATTTAAGAATTGAATTATCTACTTTCCTTTTTTCAAAAAAAATAAAAAAATTGAAAATAAGTTGTGTGAATTTCAAATAATCATGGCAAAATATTATTTGCTTTAAAAATGTATCTTGTATTGAATTTTTTTTATAAAAGTGGATTTCAATAATAAAATATTAAGCAATATTTATTTGCGTATTATTATCAAAACTAATTGGAATATTTTTAACTTATATATGCATGTGAGACTTGGTTCATGTCTCGAGCAGATTAGAACATGTTAAGTATCTACGCGAAAGGAAGATTTTAAGATTTATTTTTGGAGGGATTCAGAAAAATAGACCGTGGCTCTATCAATTGCATAAAGAATCTGACATCGTTAACTTCATCAAAATATAACGAATTAAATGGGCAGGTCACGTTGTCAGAACGAAAGAAAACCGCACCACTAAAAAAGTCTTCAATGCCCAACCAACTGGCACATGAAGAAAGGGTAGGCCAAATTTTAGATGTATTGATAGCCTAGAAAAAGATATCCTAGTTTTTTGAGAACTAAGATTTGGAGAACACAAGCAGGAAGAAGGCTAGCCTTGAAAAGGCTTCTTGAGAAGACCAAGGCCCAACCCGGGCTGTCGAGCCACTGAGAAAGAAAGGAAGGGATAGGAATATTAAAACCGAATGCATAAACACATTTACAACGCTGCTTTTTTAACTTACTGGTGCATAAAAGGTCCAACTTTATAATGAACAAAATAAATTCGGTCATTTTCTTTCTGTAAATCGCAGGTTTTTCATATTTTTTAACCTCATTATTATATCTTATTTTGATAATACTCAATACATGCTCATGTTTCTTATTTATGTATCGATTAATTGAGAAAGTGAAAAAAAGGTATTTAAAAGGTAATTAGATTTTTTAAAATTTTATTACAGTCTCGTAAATTTACTTAAAAAAGATCAAATGCAATAACTAGACATATTTTTTTCTGTCACAATGTTCTTAATTTCCAAAAAAAAAAAAAGTCAGATGAAAAAGTTTGGAATAATTTTTCATAAGCAAATTGAATAAATCTGTTGAAGCATGGATTTTGACAAAAATAAGAAGTTTTTTTTTGTGACAGGTTTGTAAATAAAAAAAAAATATGGATAATTTTTCCTGAAAAAAATCGTTGATTTCAACTAAAATAAATGTAATCGCTGGAAAAGCACATTAATGGAATAATGAATAAGAATATACATATAGAGATATAGTTTGAATGATGAAAATTAATTTCCGATCTGATTTTTTTACTAAGCTATTAAATATTCCACAAAAAAAAAATATTAGAAATGAAAACATCCTACTGAAAAAATAATTTATTCTCTGAAATATTCAGAAAAATGACAGCTATAATTTGAATAATGAAAATCAATGTTCATCTCAATTTTTCTATTATATATATTGTTATATTATTAAAAAAAGATCGCGCAAAATATAAAAAACGAAAAAAAAAAAATTAAATCGTAAGAAAACACCTGACGAAAAGTCAATAAAACTTTTTTTATATGCGTATAACTTTCCAAAATGAACAAATTAATTTAAATAACGAAAATAAGAAGAAAAAAATTTATATGCTGCACATATACTTATATTTCCTTCCTCCAGCATCTGTGAAGTAGTTTAATAAAAACAATATATAAATGAATTGAAGCATATAGACACGTCAGTCCGCTCTGCATGGTTGAGCCGAGGATCGCAGTGTTTCACAGTACATAGAATACATATTATTACCAAAACCGATTGACTTTCTCCTTGCTTTAAAATATTTTACCCGCGGGGAAAAACCGAGAAAACAAAAAGCTGTAATTTGCGAAACAATTTTGTTTGTTGTACAACACCCGTTTCCTGAAAGAATACGTTTTATCCTTCACTCTGCAACGAAAAGAATTTTTTAAACTGTTCTAATTTTCACAGTGGTTTATTACGAAACATGATTTTCAAAGAATAAAGCAAATAGTACTGTTGTCATTTTTCCCATTGCGTTTTGTTTGAAATTAAGAAAAACCATTGTTAGATTCATTTCGATGAAAATGAGCTTATTAAAAATATGCTCATTATGTAATAGTTTCTTGAGCTTTGTTAACGGATTTTCAAAGCTAATTTATCTCAGACAACGATCATTACGGTTGTCCTGAGTTTATTTAATAGCTATCGCAACATTGTATAGTTTTAGTTAGAATGGGTTCACATACGACAGCATTCTTTTAAAGAATTACAGCTTAAAAGTATTTTTTTTTCTTTTCAAAGAATTTGAACATTTGGCGTTTCTTTTATTTAAAAGTAAAACAAATTTACATTTAAAAAGAAACATAAATAAAAAGTGTGTCATAAAATGTAAGAACTGTGCAAAGAAACTAATTCGATGAAAGAAAATATGTGATATGGCAGATCAACTTGTAGCTTATTAACAAAATAATTACTATTTTGGTATTAAAGTTGTAGTTGTGTAAAATATGAAGTCGAAAAAGCTTTTTAAATTAAAATCCTTCCCTACAGCTTTAAGCCTTTATAAATACGTTATTTTAACATTATTAATTATTATGATGATTCTCTACCTGTAACAAAATTAGTAGACTAATTTAGTTCGGTCTAAAATTACAAATTAAATTGTGTTCTTATTTTATGAAACACTTAATACGTGTTTAAATTCGAAATAAAAGTCTAAAATTTCTAAATATTCAATATATGTTATTGTAAATGATCAAGCCACCTATCTGGTATAGTGGTTAAGGACGATGACTACTGTGGTGTTGGGCAGGGGCTCGAATCCCGGAGAAGACGGATGTTAGTAAATGTATAGAATATGTGGGACATGGGGGCACTCTAAATGTAGCCGACGAGCCTCAAATCCTCTTGTGAGGTTGGTGGGAGGCCCCTGATTATTTCCAGTGCGCGTTCTCCCTCAAATTTGGGGTGGAACCGAGCCAAATTGTGCTGTCATCTATGTGGAGTTCAAAGCTACGGCTAACGACAAGTACATCTAGCCCTTTGTCCCGATGAATTTCGTGGGCTTTGATCTGACATCGTCAGACAGGAGGTATTAGCAACAACAGAAAGGATCATATATATGTTGAGTGATAAATTCCCACGAATAAAAAGCATTTAAATGTACGGTGAGATTGGAAATATATAAATTATTCAAGAACATTTATATTATTTAAAAAAAACTCTATTTTGTGCGTGTGTGCTTATCATATAATTATATAATTTAAAATTAATTTTCTTGAAGTATTTTTTATATACACAAAATCATTGAACATGTTATTAATAAATAAAGTTATATATAATTTAGGATTTTTAAATATCAACTGTGCCTTTAAAATATATATTAAGGTGAAAATAAATTGATTTTTGATCTCCCATTTTCTGAACGTGTTCCTCAATCCCTATCATTACGTCAAATTAAAGCATCAAACAAGTAACTCGAGCAATCTGGAGTTTAAAAATCAAAACTCTAATGTGAAAATTACGACCTCGCCTTTGTTTCGTAAACATTGCAATCATTAACCATTTCAATGGATGAAACTAAGATCAAAGCCAAGGTCGTCTTTATTATTCACCGCATCAGTCAAGGTCACTAAACAACGGTCTCTAAAGCGAGACTAAGACAGTTTTAAGCTTTTTAAAAATACTTATTTACGCAATTGTAAATGTTATCCAGCTTACTCACTCTTTGTTTTTTTGTTTATAATAGTATGTATGCAAACTTTTGACAGAAAATGAATACTTATCGACCAGGGATCAAATCATGTTTCAGTTATGTTTGTAAAATCAACCTTAAAACTTTTGACATCATTGTTAAGGTTGAGTAATTTTCTGATGGAAGGTGAGAAAGGTAAACAAAAATTTCACCTTTTGTCGGTAACCGGCCATTGCTAAACACTCATGATGAATCAGATAATCGATTATCGAAGAAAGAAAAGTTTTAGAATTGTTCAAGATGGAATTATCGAACTCACTTCCGTTGTTTATCGGCAGCAGTTTATTGTGAAAGAAAAATAAGTGAAATTAATCGATGAAATTTACTAATTTTTTGCACGTACTGAAAAAACAATTTGCATACTTCTGCATAATTCGTATAAATTCAGTGACCTGAAAAATAATTGTTCATCCGTGTCATGAAAATGACCAATATTCATATAGGTTCCTTTCGTTTGAAAATACGAAGCTGTACAAGGCAGCCAGCATTAATTCAGAGAATGTTAGTCGAATTATTGTAACACGAAGTGACATCAATTAGAGGAAAATAGAGAAAATTACATTAAGTATTACTGGTCACACACACCCAATTTTTGTTTGAAATCTGCAAGAATCCTTGAAGAATTTTTCCTTATTCTATTTTTTTATGAGAATTTCAACACAAACAACTAATAAACTTCAGATTTGAAGGCTTTACTATTTAACTATCGTTGTTTAAACATAATCAGACCTGATTCTCTTATATGAAAATAACAAATAATAGCAGTATTCTCATATATTACCTTTCATAGTTAACTAAGAAAAAGTCAATGATTTTAAAATACCTTTTCACATTACATCTTATACTTCTTATTTTTCATATTTTAATTTTAACTCATAAGGTCTTATAAAAGTACAACTAAAAATAATATGATCCTTTTTTTTTAAAAAAAAAAAAAAAAACGTTTAATAAATATTTCTTTCAATCGACACACCTATTTATATTAGTTTTAGGTTTTTCTACTTTCTAAATTTATTTAGCCATTATAAATAAATAATTATCCTTCTAATAATAGTTCTTAAAAATCTGATTAAACATATAAAATTAAAATTTATCTATTTTTTCCTAAATACATATTTTTTAAACAATTTCACAATTTATCTTTGAATCTATCGCTTTTTACAAAAATTGTTATTGTTTTCGCTCTGTCACAATTTACGTGATCATGGTAAACAAATGTTCATAGTCATGAACTCGTGGCTACCGTTGTGCGTTCAAGACTTGGGCACCACCTACACCTTTCGTGTTGAGTGAACAATGCACGCTTTTGCGGCGCTAATATTTAATCAATTTGTTCCAATACATCATTAAATTATTTGTATAAAATAGAACTGTGTAATTATTAAGGTCCGGAATATGATGATACCATCTCCTGTAATTTTTGATGAATCCCCTTGATTTTTCAATACTGTTTATGATTCTTTAGTTAAGAGGAGATTTATAGATATATAATCCTGAACATGATCTCCAGATCTTAAAGATATCTATACTCAATCCGATTTAAGCTCATTTCGAGCCCTGGACCCAGAAGATCTACTGACCCCCCTTGACACTGGCGGATCCAAATTTATTACCAGAAAACTTGGTTAAGTCCAGCTTATCGGACCCGGGCACCCACCCCAAGCGCCTAATGGATAAACTGGTAATGTTCACACTAATTGAACAATTAATTTTCAAAATTCTTTTATATCATTTTTTTGTTTTGACATTAAATTACTTAAAACTTCTTTTTATGAATTATAAAACTAAGAATTTAATATAAATCAGGTTTTTTCCGGTTCACCACTTCATTTGACAATGGAAAATTTTAATTTGTTTCATTATCATAGAAATTCAAAATTTTTGTGCAATATTATTATACACTTGTAAAATTATTTATATGAAAAATCCCGTTTTTTTTTCCTTTTATCTTCATTAATTCATCTAATTAGTAATTTTAAAAGCATTTTTTTAGAATGTTGTTTTCTAAATTTTTGTTGCTGGAGGGTAAAAAAGATTTTTAAAATGAAAGTGAATAGTTTTTACCTCGTTGCAAAAGTCTGGAATTAAAAATTTTCATGGCAGTTTCCAGATTTTTTACATAAACTATTCTGCATTCAATCAAATTTTCACTTTATTTATTTCAAAGCAACGAATAATTGTCGAGAAAACATTAAGCTATGCATCCCAATAACAATTTATCATCCCCATTCTTCTGAATTTTTTTTTAAAAAAATTTTCGCCTAAATGTATAACAGTTCAAAAATTTAATTAAAAAAAAGTATATTTTTTAATATTTTCCTGTTTTTATATTTTAAATTTAATTAAATTGAAAAAAAAAGAAACAAATGTCTTGGACATGTCTAATTGCATTCAAGGTCAGAATCCTCTCTGAAAACATCGTAAAAATTCAGACACGTGTCATCCAGTAAGATGGCTATTAAATATTCGTAGGTATCATCCAATTTTCTTTTTGGCCTTGAAAGAAAGTCTAAGTTATATTCAAATACCAAGGTCACACCAGCTTCTTTTTGACAATTTATCATCGTTATATAATAAAGGTGAGGTAATTTTTTTCTTCGAGTGAAAAAGAAGTTGCTCTTCTATTTTATTTAAAAAGGGAGAAAGGAGATATTGACAGCATTTGGAATCATTTATTCGCCAGACCGTGGAATTATTTTCAGCTTAGCAGTCTTCTTATCAAGTCTAACAAGTGTAAGGTGCTATGATGACTTAAATTTTGAGTCATGTTGGTAGGAGTTAATAAGAAAAAAATGATTAAAAAATTTTCAAAATATGAATAGTAATTTTTTTATTTTTTAAATAAAGGATATAAGGAGAAAAAATGTTTTGATTTTTGTAATTTTTTTTACAGACTTAAAATGTGATAATCTTGTAGAAAATTCATTTTAGAATAGAAATGGATAAAGTTATTTTATATTGAATCTCTAACAATTACGTTTCAGTTTAAAAAAAGGGTTAAATAGCTTTTTTTTGTGTGTTTCAAAATGAATTTCTGAAAGAAGGCGGCGTTTTATCATTCTTCATTCAGGAAATCTGAAAAGAAAATTTGGATCTTGGAGAGCAGCCTCTGGTATGTAACACTTTATGTTTTTAAAAAAAGTATATTTAAATGTAGCATTAAAAATTTTATTGGGATTTTTGTATTTTAAATTTTTCTTTTCAGCAAAGTACTGATGTATATAAATTATCAGAAAAAAAAATGGAGAATATTGTATGTTTATGTATCATTCAGGGGCTTTTTTGTACATATGTTTATAATTGTATATAATACTTTTCACAAAATACTCTTTTAATTAAATTTGATTATTTCGCAGTTTATTAAGCAGTTATTTTATGAAAACAAGAAATACTACTGCTATTAATTTTTATTTGTCTTTAATATATCTCTTAGTATCTTTTAATACACATCTCTAATCTTTTTATTTATCTCTAATTATCTTTAAAAATTTAAACAGACATAGAATGTTAAATAATATTTTCGAATGTGTAATGCCGATATTACTTATTATCACGAAGAGCTAAGACAATAAGCTGATCAACTGATATTTATTAACTTCGCACTTTAAGTCTACACAGGGGCATAACGTACATAGTGGGGGACCCAAGAACTCTAAGGGGCCCAAAGCTTGACTGACGCAAAGTACGTATTTGGGCTTGAGGCCCAAAACCTGAGTTTGCAGGGAGGCCCTTATATTCTCCGTTTCGCCACTGAAGCTACATGAGGGCTTTTGGCAGTGGACCTTGCAATTTTGATCCGAAGTTGAGGGATTAGGATTCTGAGTTGTAACTCTACTCTTCAAACTTCCAAACCACACCAAAGTGAGGACTTCGAGCCTAGACAGGCACTGTATACGTCTAGTCTTCAGTGGAATCTGGGATCAGGCCTACAAATCTGCAGGTAAAATGCCAGCCAATAAACTACAACCATATCCACAGCTTCAACGTTAATTAAAAGACGGTTTGAAGAAAAAAAGTCCTGAGAGTTTTAATGAGATTTAATACTGCCAAAACTTCATATCTTAAATTTAAAATACTGCTTGTTCTCAATACTAAGTATACTTTTTTGAAATATTCATTAGATGTATTATTAACTATATATGGGTATTTTAATAAAAAAAATGCTCCTAAAGTGATTTTAATGATTGAAATATATCACGTACGGTTTAAAAAATCCGTAATAAAATATTTTTATTGTATCTTATACATTTCCAATAAAAATAAAGAACTTACAACCTTAAAAATACCCAGAATGTTTATTCTTACAAAACACTGAAAACTGTCGAAAACTAGTTTAATATTTGAAGTGTTTTGAAAGTATATTTCAAAACATAATTATTTTTTCTTGTATAAATGTGTTCTATTTTTTAAAGTGCTTTTCATAATTTTTTATTTTATGAAAATAAGATTTTGCGTACATTGTTTTTATTTATTTTTCTTATTTGAATGTGTTATTTGCGCATTTTTATTGTATTAGTTTGCAGCTTTTTATTTTTGTTGTTTACTTCACTTTTAAGCAAAAGTGTTTTATAATGTTGTTATTATTATTGAATATTATAGGAAGATTTTAAAAATATATAAAGCAATACATGTCTACATTTTTGAAAATGTGATCGGGGATTGAGGGCATGAAATAAACTGTAGCCTTTGAGATAAAATATAAATTATGATAAATTATAATCTCAAGAATGTGCTGACTAGAATATTTATATTCAATTTAGCCTTTATGATTGTAGTTATATATACAATTTGAAGTAATTTAGAAAAGGCAACTTTTTATTTTTGAAATAGCGAATGACTTTGATAAAGAGAAGTTCATTATTTGATACTATGAAGCATATCAAGAGAATTCATTATTGACGTACCTGGCATCGCTAAGAGTTGCTTAGTTATTTTATTTTCCGAATGAAAAAAAAAATCAATCATTCTTATCACTCTGAAAGTTATTTCTCAGATAACTTTGAATTACTTCATTGCAATGGTTTTAAAAACGTGGCCTTGCAGTTTTGAAATAATTTAAGATACAAACTTAAAATACCTTTTTTTTTTTTTACCGATATTTCGGTTTCTCAGTCAAAAAAATGAAAAGAGAAGAGAAGCTAGAAACACAAACTTAAAATCGCCATCGCATTTGCTGATTAATTAATTCTGACAATTTATATATGCCGGTCATCTAAAAAATGTGCACACTGTTAACTTTTCATTAAATGAAGTAAAGTATGATCGTTAAGACTTCATGCAATATTTTTTGTCTATTTTCACTTGTAATTTTCAGGTTTAAAACTTGTAACTCGTTTCTCATTCTTAATACCCCCTCAGGGGGTTCACATTCTTTAGGTGGGTACGGGTGTCACAATCACGAGGTACCCTAGTGATCTTTTCCTTTTCCCAAGGGGTTTACTAACTTTGGTAAATATGGGTGTCACGACCCCGGGGTACCCCAGAGATCCTTTTCTATTTTCGACCCTCCGTCTTGTCATCCAATTTCTTCTTTTCCCGTCCAGACCACAGACCTATGAATGTTTGGCGCAGTATAGCCCAAACTGACTCTTGCGCCATAAAACACCAAACTCAACTCAACTCAACTCATTTTTAATAGTACCGCAACAAAGACTAAAATGATTTGAATATTAAAGTTAAAAGAATCATATATGGATGTTTAGAAGCTTAAAAAGATGGATGATGCAGTATTATAAGCAATGCTGACTAAGGACAGCTTTAAGGGGGTTAGATTAAAAATGGGTTTCAACCAGTTTTAAGGTTCGGCAACTTTCCCTCTTTCAGTTTATAAAACTGAGTGAAATCCTGTGGGAAATGACGGATAGGAAATCTAAATCTATACAAATAAAAAAGTAACTTACCTAAAGATGCATTCATAATTGCTTAAATCATGATGTATCATATATATATATAGAAAGAGAGAGATGAAGTATATACAAAAATGGAGGGAAGGGAGGGGGCTGAATGCAGTATTTCACGTTTCTTTAAATTCAAGAGATTTTAAATTTAAATAGTTACTATGCTTACATTTTTTGCGTAAAAAAGTTTTTTGTAAAATCGAAAGACGTCATATCCGATTTTCTATTTTTATGAAAAAGTACTCTTTTGATTTTCTTCAGATTGTTTTATTAGATAATTTTTTTTAAATTATTCAAAACATTTTATTAATGACATTTTACTAAAGAGGTTTAGTCTCTAAGCTAGTAATACTATTTTCTACTTTCACCTAATTCTATTTGTTGTTAAATAAAAATGCTATTTATTACATTGTATACTTCAATGCGAAAACTTTCTTTCGGTTCGTGGCAAATATTATTTCATTAAAACAGTTAGTAAAAACACGTTAAGCTCCATTATTAATTTTCAACTGAAAATATTGATTTCAAAAATATATTTTTTTGTTGCTAAACATAGCTTTTCGCTCGCTACATTCGAATTCCTATTTTTCTAACAAAACACACTTCCGTTTTCTTTGCAGAAATTAATCGGTTTAAACTGAAGATGACTAGTTTAGAAATTAGCTTATGAAAAAGGCATTGTGGATAAAAAAAAATTGTGCTACTATGTGTGGCGACCCGCTTTGGTCGAGTGGATGAGTTATTATGGGGTATAACACCGTACGATTAGAGCAAGGAAAAGTGCCTGGAAGTTAAAGAATGAGAAGGAAATTCTTTTTTTAAAATATGTGGAAAGTTAAGAAGATGAAAAGAAAAGTGGAAGGAAATGACATAAAAATCGTTTATTTTCATTCAAAATCGGCAACAGAAGTTCCGCTATTTTCTATTATTAATTGAAGATCTTAAAAGACGGACTGTGTGTTGATATTTGAGAAGGAAATCAACTGGAAAATGTAACTATTTAACATTAAAATGAAATATTTTTTTTTTTTTTTTTTTTGCTTTTTTATTTTAAGAATACTTTTTTAAAAAAAAGGAGTGAAATGTTCCGAAGTATTAGTTATCCTTAACTACGCATTTGTGAAAGAACAGTTAATGCAGCCAATTCATTCAGAAAAAATATCATTATCAAACTTCAAAGAGATAATTAATTTTAGAAAAATATTTTTAGTTTACTGATAATTTTGTACATTTTCTATCGTTTTAGTAAAGTTTTTACTTAAAGTAAAAGGGAGAAAGGAATGAGCAAATGTCTGTTAATTGCTGCAGTATTTTTTTATGTAATAATATATTTTAATATTTATGCGTTGATATTAAACACTTTGAAAAAATATGTTTTTCAGCAATATTATTGAACCTTTCTTTAAATGGTAAATATAATTAAAAATCGACTTTTTTTCCTTAACTTGCAACATTGTTATCAATTACAGAAAAATAAAACTCAATTAAGACCTGAATTTCTCAAATTTAAAAAAATAAATGCTTCTCAACTCAAAGCAGTATTTCAGAAATTAATATTGTCAACATATTAAAGTATTGTTGGTCTCGACGTATTATTGCTAAAACTAATAGTGTTGTTATACATATATTAGTTATTGGAACATTAACGCCTAAAATTGACCTGATTGTTAATACTGCAAAATTTCAGTATGAACTTAAGTACCAGTGATTTTAAAAATTTCTAAGGAACTTAATTACTTGAATTAAAAGTATTGAATCTATTTACTACTTTTTATAACTATTTAAACCAGAGGCGGGCAAACTTTTCCAGGGTATGGGCTACTTCTAATTTTTTCAAGATGTTACGATCTACCCAGTGGCGTAGGTGTGGTGAGTTAAGAAAAAGGTCTACAATATTTATTATAACTTAATAATAAATACGGAATATGCACTCACATGCATAATTACAATAAAAAACACTTTTAAGACGGCGTTTAATGCAAAACGCAAGATACAAACGTAGTAATAGCCACAAATATAATAATATCAAATGATGCATTTGTCATCCAACAATTCAAATACATTAAAAAATAAGACATTGTTATTTAAAGTTAGTTCTCGTTGTTATAGTCACTAGAAGTCTGCATATTGTCAGCCAATCTTGAATATTTAGGTACATAATTACTAACTGCTAAGCTTCAGGCGGTTACCCAAAGTGTCTTGGCGGTCCACCAGTCGATCGAGATCGACTTAATGCCCACCCCGGATTTAAACTTTTCAATAATTTTTATGCAAAATAATAGTAAATGCAAAAATTAAAACGCAAATTATAAATTAATTCAACGTATTCATTTTTTATTATATACTTCAAACAAAATATTAATCGCTTTTAATTTCTTAAAATCAACCCTCGTTTAGGCATTTAAATTTGATTCGAGTTTACAAGTATAAAACACAAAATGGCTTCTTCTACCTCTTTTCAGTGCTAAAACCAAACTCAGTCACTTAGTGATATTTTGGCTCAAGTTTATTCATAAAGGGTTTCCGAACCCGGAAAGTAGTTATGACATCAGCATCAATAATGAGCGATTCTAACTTGACATAAAAAAAAGAGAAGGAGACCCCTATTTATTCTTTTTCCAACATAGAGAGACTATTAAGTACGGTCAGTTAGCGAACCGTTTAACACAGCTTTTATCAGCCTGAGTCGCTGAAGTTTAATGACTGAGATTTTTCAACCCTGTTATTCATTTAGTTCTCTGTATGTTATTCTCACATTTCAACAAGATTATATGAAGCTTTTAAATTCAGAAAGACGTTTTGGCGAGAATAGTAGTGGTACTTATTTAGGGGAGAAACGTTTTGGCATTTCCTCAAATGTTAAGGTTTGTTTTGCATGTCATTTAAAATGAATCGTTGACGATGCGTGAAATGTCGTGGAGGAACTTTTGGTGCACTGTCCAAAAGTCATTAGGAACTCATCACAGTAAGTTTGATTCTTTGTAGCAGCTTTTAATTATTGGCGTGAAGGAAATATATATATATATATTGCATTGTGTTCCGCTTAACGAGTTACATAATGAATAAGGAATTGAATGAAATCTTTTCTATACATTAACTTGGGGAAAAAATTGATTATTTAGAGGGGAAAAAATTTATCTGCGTAAAAAGCAGTTGATTTGAATATTGTCATTTTTATAAACTTTTGCATTTAAGGTTGTATTTTTGACATGTTACTGAATATAGAATCTTAATGAGTGAAATCTTATCTATGAACACTTTTTACAGGTTCAGACTTACTTCATTATTAATGCATTTTGAATCTTGTTTTTGAAATGATAAAAAAGTATCATACATTTGTGAGGATATTTGTCTTGCTGTAAAATAATTTTATTTTTATATTTTATTATAACTTAAATGAGTAGTAAATTTTTGCGATGCTGATTTTTTTCATTTTTATTGTTTGTTTTTTCATTAAATTACATAGCCGATTAGATCTCTTAATTTGGAAAATTGCATTTGTGTTCAAAGAGTTCGAAATTTAAAAAATTTCTTTTTTTCTTTGAAATGAATACAGTTTGAAATATAAGACCAAAGCCTTTTGATCGTCATAAAAATGAATATAAGTTATCTTTCAGTTAAATTACACTTTTATATAATCATACAACGAGCGTAAAACGTTCAATTAAGAATGCCAATATAGTTTTTTGCAACATGAAATATTTTCCAAGCTGCTTTTTAGAAAGCCCGTGGTTTGATCGATTTCTGTTATGGACAGATTGAATTGATCTCATAATGACTAACTAGAGTTACATATCATAAAAACAAAGATGAAAAGGCTATGTAATATCAGATGGAGCAGAATGTTAATAATGAAATAGATTCTCTGATACCATTCCAGACTTCCGCATTGAAACAAAGAAATATATTTAAAAAATCCTTTTGGGTTGTCATTTATTTCTACGTTGGTCCATGTATCTAAATTATAATTATGATGTTATCTCCTTCTTTATTACTTTTCTTTCTGCCTTTTTTTCTATGTGATCAAAGGGGGAAATTATTCATTCTTTTTTGTTATACCAAATTTCCCCCCTTTTTCCAATGCGTTCATTTTATCTTTTTTTCAACAATTAAACAAAGCAGAGTGTTTTTCTGGATATTCAATAGTTACAACAATCAATGCATTGTTCCAAATACTTCTATTCTGATGGACATATACTTAAAGGAAAAACAGTTCAAATATCACATCTAGTGTATTCCTTTACGTGATGATTAATGAAATACGATTATGAATGTCTGACTGTTACATGATCAATGACCTAATACAGTCGATCTGTTAGATGATAAGCAAGATAAATGTTTTTTGTTCTACAAACAAATATGCTTCAGAAAAATCATGTTCTAGTTTTCAAAAGTGATTTACATCTTACTTTCGAGATACTCTCTCTTGATTTTTCGTATTCAGATTCAAAATAATTTTTGACAGATGACTAATAAATAGAAATACTACATGTAGTAGATATGTTTTAATAAACTTTAAGAAGTTAACTTTTTCCAGAGCTGATTTTAAAATTAACTAAATAACTACAGTGGCGTAACGGAGATATTACCCTCCCCCTCCCACAGAGTCAGGTTTTGGGCCCCAAGCCAGATCGTACAAACGAATGCAAAATCCTAACCTTTGAACCCCTTAGAATTCTTCCCTTCCTAGCGATGCGCAAGTTGCGGGGTTGTACGTTAAGCCACTGAGTAAAATACAATAATTCTGTAAATTCAAATACAATAATTCTGTTCTTCATTTCGAATGCAATAATTCTGTTCTTCATTTC
>BMAV01005366.1:133888-157389 GCA_019973955.1 Trichonephila inaurata madagascariensis
ATAATGGAAGAACATTTTGCAATGTCAGTTTGGTATTGAACAACACGTACCTTGAAATAAGGAAACATATTACAAAAGCATTATTATCGGGAAAATGTTGACTTAATATTATACATATTCATGTTCAGTTGAAATGATAGCAATCGAAGCTAAATTTCATTTCACACGTTTACTGTCTTAGCGAATTAATCAGATACATGAAGAGGGAAAAACAACTCTGACCAAGTGTGGCTGAAACTTTCTTTTATCTGATTTGTTCAGTTAGGAATTTTATGCTTGGTTTCTCCTAACGCATTTGCTCTAAAAAGACAGGGGCAAAATTTCTCTTGGAAAATCAAACCGGTTAGATAATAGTTTACTCCTTTTTTACGTCTGGTTTAGCTATTTTGTACATATTGCTTTTCTTTTCACCATTGAATAATTCCTTTTGTCCAGCTATCTAGCGCACTTGAAATCATCCTATCTACTTAAAGTTTGCTGAAATGCGCCATTACTCTAAATTTTTACCATGTTACTTAAAATTTTTGTCTGAAATACTACTTAATATATAAGTGTTAAGTAAATGAATACAGAAACTAACTTTATTTGAAAATTAACTATTAACATTTCCATAAAAACACCAAATTTAACTATTGAGGGAATAATTAATCTCACTTATAAAGCGGAATAATATTAATCTTATAATATGCAGTGCTTAATTTTTTTTAATGCCGAATTAATTATGTATAATATTAGGCATTGAAATTTATCGCCAAATAGACGAAATACTATTTCATGATAACATATTTGTCTCATCGTATCAAGATAACTTAATCCTTTTTCTTTCGTACTTAGTGCATATCTGTCATTGGCATGCAAAAAAACATGCATTAGCATATAATAAAACGCATTAGCATACGTTAAAACATGCAATTAGCATACGATAAACCATGCAATTAGCATACAATAACGGTGAAATAAATTACAAATTACAGAAGTATTATTCTGTAACTAATCATGAATTCATATAGCATCCAGATAAGTTAATCATATTTGATCTGCTTTGTATTATTTCTCAGGCATAGATAATCCTTAAGACATGATAACATTTTAGATTTTACAGCTATAGAAATCTTTTTGAAAACAAGGAAGATAAAAAAAAGTAACAATTTATAAATAAGTGAAAAAAAGCGTAATTCAATCAGAAATCATTGTATTTGATTGCATCACTTGCTCATCAAGAAAAATTTAAAAAAAAAAAGATTTTTTATGAGAAATAATTATTAAGATACATATTTAAATTTTATACTTTGGTATTTTTATTCCAAAATTTTATATTATTAGTTTCTGTTCCTCAAATTTAATTTATCGATGAGAGAATTTAATTCCCCCTCTAAAATAAAAATTCGAAAAATATATAGATTATTTATCAATTTTGTTCATTCAATGCGTCATCTGAATTAAAAGGCCATGGCAACCTTATATTAAGCCGTGGTAGCCTTATCATGGTCATTAACCCATAAACTACGTTATCAGACCGTTGGCTCAATTCCTAGTATCTCGGATGATTCGTTGTGCAGAGGAGCTAATGCCTATTAAATCTGTCGTGGCTCAAACTCCTTACGTTGGCGTAGCAAGGAAGTTTGGAGAGTGGGATGCCAGTTCAGGTGTTGTCCTCTTTACTTGACCTCATTAAATTGTGAAGTCCGTCACTAATAGCCCTCGTGTGAGGGTCCTCCCAAGATACCAGAATACATACCTCTAAGCCCTTATTGGGTGAGCTATTGCTTAAGAGTGCTTCGTAAATAAAAATCAAATCATCTGAATTCTTGAAACAAAATTTAAAAACATCATAGAGCGAAATTGAGTGTTCGCTTTTCAAAATAATTTTCAAATACAGGTTTTTATGTTTGCTGTTATACAATTGCTCTTATATATTGACTGGAACATATGGTTTGACATGGTTACGAGTTCGCGATCACGACAACTTGGCTACCGCAGCCACGAAGGTACTCCCAACATGGTGAAATAAATCAAAATATGAGGACTATAATAATGATACCGGGAATTAAATCACTGCTGTGCCTATAATGTAATTTAACTCAAACACTCTCTAAAATTTTCAATTTAATATTTCATTTAGAAATCGCATTTCAAAATCAATTTATTAGATACATAAAATATTAACATAAGTTCATTGGAATTTCAATAGTCTGAAGGCAGACATATGGTGTCATCAGTGATTTTGAAATCTTTCATTTTGAATTTTAAGCCACGAGGACAATGAGTTAAAATACTAGGTCGTCTATTATATATTTCAAATAAATATTTATTAGTTTTAATATTATAAAAGCAGAGGGATGGGTGGCTTATCTCTAAAGATTTCGACAACTTTCTTTGATGCACGGAATCTTTAACAAAGAAGGTAAAGTCATCAAGGACTAAAGGGTCAGCAAAATAGAGGTGAAAAAAAAATAAAAGAAACAATGTTTTCATATTAAAATAAGCACATAAAACTTTCCCCCTTAAATTTGTACTTCATTAATTTTTCCAGACCTGTTAAAATGTGATGTCATTAACTATGTACCTGTCGGGGAAAAAAAGGATCTCAATCTCTGTCATATGGTAATTCAAGACTACAAGCTTGTCTGATTGTCCCTTTAAAGACAACTCCCTAATGAATAGGCTATAATGAATATTCAAATAAGCCTCAGCCGAAAATCCCTCAGGGTTCGAGAACACAACTATAATGCACCGTAGTTTTAATTGATTAGGTAGGGTATATATCGCGGAAATGAATGCAAATATAATGACATATCACAAGTATTGTGTCACCTGACTTACACGCATGTTTCACTACCACGCTTGATCCACTAACCTATACGCATTTGCTAATTGAACTTTTACGACACGTATTCATACATAGCTCTGGGTGATTTTTATCGGAATGCGAACTGACACTATTATCAATCAGTATCAGAAATCCAATGCCTGTTTCTATTGCAACACCTCCGTGTTGTTTTTTTTCCTCTCAAATCCTTGGCATAAGTCACAGGGTACGCCTATTAATTTATGGATGTTCTATGCATATGTTCTTGAAGTTTTGTTATTGAGATCTTGATGATCTCGATTCTATTGAAAATGATGTGACCTGAAAAGGCAATCTGTTGAATGTGTTTACGATTTAATGTGCAACCTTTTTTTTAATAAAGCTCTTTTGGGCTTGAAAGTAATCATAAGCCACAGAAACGCTATTGAGAAAGTTACACTTTCACGCTTAGAGGAAGAAAGTAGTGAAAGTTTCACAGATAAATTGCTCATTAATAAAACGTGATATTTAATCGAATTCTATTAATGTTAATTGAAAGTGTTATTTTTAATGAATGCGATAATGGATTTTAAAGTAAAAGAAAATTATTTTCTTTTAAACTTCATTGAGAAATACCTATTTATAATTTTTGAAGGTTATCTTTTGATAATTAATTTTTTTTAATGCTGAAATTATTATTTGTAGTTTTCGAAGGTTACCTTTAAAATAAAAAAAAAAAAAAAAAAAAATCAGAGCTGAAAGGAATTGTAATTTGGTAGTTTTAAATATAAAAACACATTCAAAAGGAGAAAGAATCTAAATGCTCGTAATTAACATACCCTCTATACTTTTATTTGGCTATGCTGTTTGTCACGATAGCAAATTTGTTTATTCATGGATACATACGTATTACAAATAATTTTTTATTGATAACAATATAATTACTTTTTAAATCTAAGTTTGTTTTAATTTTTAAAAATTTAATTTAAAAATTCGTTTTAATATAATAAGCTAATAAGCTCTTTTTTTAAAAAAAATTTTAAGATTATCTCGTTAATTTTTTCCTCTAAATATTTTGATGCTTGTTCTCGATTATTTAATTCTTTTCTTAAACAGTTTTTTTTAATGGCATACAATATTTTAATTGTAATAAAATAATGCATTTTTTTATGATTTTTTTTTTCAGAATTGAGTGAATAAGGCGAAAGAATGTATTAAAATCGGTAATGAAAAAGAAGTAAAACTAAAAATGATCACTTTTTTTTTTTCCTTTCAAAATCACACGTCGATATTTAATCGATTTTTGCCTTTTATTACTAGATATTTCTAGGTCAGCAAAATTTGTTATTTCAAACAGAGAAAAATACTGTTCAACGCTTTCTTTTCATTTTTAGCGCTTAAACTGAAATTTAAAAACACTTTCTTTTTTTCCCTGCCTTTAGGAAAGAAAGAACTACTAACCCACGAATACAAAAAAAGAAAAAATAATAATAACAATAAAATTATTACGATAGACTAAGTATTCAATTACCACGTACTACATCAAAAAACCGTCAGCCACTTTCAGGTTCATAAATAAGATAATAAATTAGTAGCAACGGAACACCTGCCAAGAGGTAAGGTCACTGCTTCCATTAAAGATTTTTTTTTTCTTTCACTCACTACGCAAAAAATTCTCGCTTTTTGAATGAATAAACTATATGCTGTTATCAAATAATAAATTGAACACCTAAAGCGAGATCCCTGATTGCTTTTCGCCCTGATTTCAATTATTCCTCTTATATTCACAGGATTTTAACATACTTTAATGAATGGTACTATTTAGTTGTGGTAAAAATACAAAGTTTCTTTTTTAAAAAATAGGTTAACTGAAAATGTAGAATAAATAAGTAAATTAAGTATTGGTTGTTTTTTTTAAAAGTGAAAACGATCTATTGTTCACCCTAGATGTTTATTTAAAGTAAGATTTCTTCACTTTGCTCATATTTTGCAAAGTTAAGTTTTTGATACATCATTCAGTTCAGTTATTTGATAGGTAAGTCAGAAATAAGTTGTTGCTCGTAAATATTTAAAAATAAAAGAAGACATTTAAACGAGTTTCACAAAAGAATGATTCATCAAGTTGTTAGAAAAAGGTAAGTCATACGATTTGTGCAACTGTCATACGTCATTTTCCTTCATGTCATTTTTGTAAATTACACCATTTGTAGTATTTTTTTGAAAATTTAAGTAATTAAACGAGTTATAAAACAGATTTTTTTCAGTTTCAAAAGAAAAATTAGGTTTAAAAATCACATTGTTGTGCTTGAATAATTAGTTTGAGATTTTCGAATTTTTCAAGCAGCGTAAATATTAAATGTACATAAAACGAAGTATGAAAAATTTACTCCTTTGGTAAATTAAACATGAAGCTATTATTTTTCGTATTATGTTTTTATTAAGAATGAATGAAAATATGCTGTTAAAGTTTATAAGATAATAAAATTGAGATACATATAATATTTCAGCTCTAACTAATCCATCTCTTAAACGGAGGAAAATCAGTATCATTAGATACCAATGTTAAAGGCATACTAAAAATATTTTTTTTTAAAATAAAATATTAAAAAAAATATTGTCTGAAAAGTAAACAAAGGTAAGCAGTAAAACGATCTTAAATTCATAAGACCATAAAAGAAGTTCAGCTTCTTTTTTTTTTCAGAATAAAAATACATATAAAAAATATGATTAGTTAATAATGCTTTTTATTACGCAAATGGTAGTTGGATAGCTAAAAAGTATCTAGTACGCGAAATAATAGCATAAGCAAAAATAATACGTACTGAACCAAATCAAAAAAATTTAAAAATAAATCTGATTTATTTTTAATTTAAATGAAATATAATAGCAAATAAAAATAAAATAAAGGTACGTTATGCTTAGTTTATTTTAAAATAAACAAAACTTCATTAAACTACGTCTACCTATTCCAGCCTTAAATTTTTTTTATCATTCTGTCTTCCTCTTAAGCTGTCTTCCTTAGTGTGGCATCTTCTCATTATTATTAAGTTAAGACCATTTTACTGTTCACTCTTATCACGTGCGTACCGACAATGCTGTGACATATCTTGATGAAACCGGTCTGTAATTCAGTTAAATCTTTATTTTAGGGTAGTAAGATGGTTTTCTTTTTTTTTCGTACCACATCTTATATATAATATAGACCCTTTTATAATATTTTAACGACTACGAATAAAATATTTGCTCAAAAGGAAACTTAAAATCCTATTTAAGTACAATGACAAAATAATTATTGCTGTTCAGGGAACTTTTATTTATAAGAAAGAAAATAAATTATATAAACGTACTTTTTTGTTTTTAAAAATAAAATAAAAATTTTCACAATTAGAGTTGTATGCATTTGTATTTATACCCTTTTTCTAAGTTTATTCTGACGAAGTAAAGTGAAATAAGTCTTTAAATTGAAATTTTTTTAAAGTTAAAAACTTCTAGTACTTACTAAATTTTTAAAAATAAAACATTATACAGTATGATTACTATTGTTTAACACTAGAAAGACTGAAACTTAGTATATTCCTGTGTTGCCCAAAAGCAGTCAAAATGACTGGATTGTGAAGTCCTATAACGAGTTATCAGTAAATATTAACAGTAAAACAAAATTACTTCACGTGGAAAAAAAATATATTCTAAAAAAATTCTAAGAAATTGTGCATTATATATGCCATTGTTTTCCTAATTGAAATCAAAAAGCAGTCAAAATGACTTCCTTGGGCAATCTAGTGTTAATAAGTAAATCAAATATATTAATGTTTCACAAAAATATTATATTCAGTTATGTCTATAAAAAATGGTTTTGTAATGTAAGCTTTGATAAAACGAGGCTCAGACATAATTTAGGCTTAAAATTTGACATAGATATGGATTACCTAATATAAGTGAACTAGAGAAAATCCCCTGATATAAAATTGGGATACTACTATTTTTTAATAATAAATTTTATAAGTATGCCTCTTTTTATTTAAATACCCGAAAAATAATAAAAAAGTCTTTCTAAAAATTAAAAAATATATATATATTTAAAGGGACTTACTCTTCGGCTTTCTCTCCAAGTAAGTTTCCTCCAGGTGCATAATCCCAATCCACTTCGATAGCAGCAACATAATAATGTCTAACATTCCTAGCTTTCCGTAGATATTTTTCAATATTCGATTCGTGATGTTTCTTGAAGCCAGGTTTCCTTATGCTATCCTTTTTCATGAAACTTGTCCACCTGGGGTCAGGAAAAAATTGTCCACAACATTGTTCAATAGACCATAGAATGAATACCAGAGAGCTGGCTGTCCACCAAGAAAAGCACTTCATGGTGGTAGAGATGTGTTCCCTTCGAAGTCTCGGTGAAATGTGAAGTTGGTACAGACAGTTCTACACTAAGAGGCTGGTGCCCGTCTGATCCAAACCTAGCTCACTACCGAGAGGTTTAAGACTGTGTGAACACACTTCTTGGAAAACCCGAGAGACAGACACGAAGAGTTCCAAACCGTCCAATCGAAGGAAGTGGGCGCGTGCCTCGAAGTTTAAATGTTTGTAACTAATAAATAGACCCACCCCCCGATTTAAAAGAGTTTACCTCTGTATCCCTACGGTGATCCGACGAACCATGCGAAACACTCGGGGAAAACATTATATTTCCTCCAATGGCAACAGTCGATCACGAGTGACGTAACAAGTTTCCTTCCCTTTTTCACTTGCGCTCTTACGCGCGCGTTCTGTTTTTGTTCATTTCTTCTTTTAATAGGCCATTCTCAAAGGACGGTCGGCTACCTCTGCTTTCAACGAAGTTTCTCTTTCGTTTTTCATCGATAGTTCTTAATTGATACTGGAAAAAATATTTTTCCCTTCTCGTTTTCACACCTGACGGCATTGGGAAAAACTTGTCCAATTCTGAAAAGAATGCCGAGTATTAAAACAGTTAGAGAAAAGCAAAGGAAACAAGTAGGTTTGGAGAATAACGGTGAACAGTTAGGTAACCATATTTTCTTAGTAACCTTGTCGCTACCATTAGCGGTCACGTCCTTCCTCCCCCTTCTTCTAATTTTTTTGTCTGTTTTCATAGTATCAGTGAAATACTGGTAGAGTGGAAAAAATGAAATAGAGAGACGATCATTGCCTTTATTTTCCCTTCAACCAGATCCGAAGGCTACTCTTTTAGGGATAATTTGCATTTCTTTGTAGGCGAGTTACTTTGATTTTCTAGCGTGACGAATTGTTCTATTTTGTGTGGACGCTATTCACCCGACAATACTTTAGGTCTAACAATGAAAGTGAATGAAAAAAAAAAGCAATCAAATTCGGACATCCACACCTCATTCGAAGAGAAGTAGGCTTTCTTTGGGATTTTTCTTCCAATTTAGAAAACCGGTCGAGATTCGTACTGATCTACGGGCGCTCGTATTTGGGGAAGAAATAGTTATATAAGACTGTAATTGCCACCACCTTATCGATTCCGTATAGTCTTTGTTATTTAAAAAAGAGGTTTTGCAATTTTTTTTGCTCTTGTTATAGCCGCACCCTCATGATCTGTAGTATTCTGCTTCTTGACGATCTCATTGTGCTCGCGCACCATTGTTTTTTAGTTACAGTATCTATTTCCTGGAATTAGTATTATGTGAAATGATGGCGAGATTATAAAAAAAAAATTTCCCCTAGTTTCAGAAAAGGTGTATGTAAGCGTTTTTGATGAAAGAATGGTGAAATGATTATTTGATCCTAAAGCTAATTTCGCAAATGTATAGAGCAATTATTTGTCTCAGTTACATTTTCATGAACGGGAAAACGTGATTGTATTATTAGGGCAATTTGTGTGTTCAAAGTGTATACACAAAAGGGTTGAAATTCTAATTTAATTTAACTACACGATAAATTTTATGTTTATTTTTTTAAGTTTAAATAATCTGAAATGAATGAATATGAAAACAGGAAAAAGTTACATTATGTTCAAGATATTTTTCTTTTCTTTTGTATTGAAGCTTACCGTAAAATCCGGCTTATAACACGCACTTTTAACACAAGAAAAAAGTTTGAAATTTAAAGGTTCGCGTTATACGCCGGGTATGAAAACGATAACTTTAAAAATAACAAAAGATACGAGATTATTTTTATTACTTCTGTACGTATCGAAATACGTTTATTTAAAAGAAATGACATGCCTTGTGAGTTGTAAGAGTTGTAGTGCTAGAGAAGTATACTATCTTTTCAAAAGTCTGAGATAATACCTCGAATAAATCCCCTTAAAACATAAGAGCATTGCTTACTAACATTTCACATTTCTTCGTAAAAAAGGGTGTGTGTGTTATGCGGTGAATATACCTAAAAACTAAAAAATGCAGCTTGAAAGTATAGGTGCGCGTTATACTCCGGATTTTACGGTATATTTATATAAAAAAAACCTAACAGTACAATAAAATATTTTAGTGTATTATAATAAAGAAGGCTAATGTACTTTTACTATATTTTTATTAATGTCTAATATACCTTCAACATTAAGTTAAACACAACTTTCACACACACAGGTAGACATTTAAAAATAAATTTGCAAGCATAATTTTGAAAAAAAGAATTTATAATTGTAATAAAACTTTACATTATTTTAAATTATTTGTCTTTTTTGTTATTAAATTTGTTTCCTTTAAGAAAAAACGATTTTTTTATTATAAATTTTTTTTTCTGTGCAAAAATAATTTTTGAAAGCATGTAAAAATAAAAATGATGCTTTCGCTGTAATAAATGCTTACAGTTACAACATTTTCCTAATTATTTTAATCCATATAATCCATTAAAATATCATGCACATTTTTTATTCTTTTTCTACAATTTAAGTAACAAAAGAGTTTTTCTTTTTCTTTTTTTTTTTTAAATAGCAGTATTTTGCTACGATTTTCTTTGAATTATTTTTGATGGGGTCTTTTTGTTTTGTTTAAGTATTAAAAATATGTGGTTAATCTTAAAATATTGTGTATCTATCTGCAAGAATTGTTGTTAAATTCTTCTAGAACTCAAAATAATATGGAATATTTAATAGTTCTTGAAAAACTTCTTTGTAATAATATATTTCACTGCCCTTGAAACTTATAAACATATTTATATCTTTATTTATTAAAATATTTTTCATCAAATAAATTCTAAAATGCTTTTAAGCATATTTTCTGATTTATTGAAATGTTAAATAAACTTAAAAAATTTAAGCATGTTAAAATACAGAATTATTCAATACCAACTACTGTCTTATTCATATTTTCAGTCAGCAGTGCCGACATTGAAGATCTTTAACTGCAAAATAAATGCTATTGACAAGTTGTATGACAGTTGATAAGTTATTCCAAACACAGACAATTCTTCTGTTCTCGTATACAACAAAAGAAAAAAATCTTTCTCGTTTTGATAATTATCTGTTTCATCGTTCTTGACAGTCTTAGCCAGACTGAACAAATTGGCTACACCTTCCAGAAGACTCTTCAATACTTTTTTTTTTATTATTATTTAAAGAGCTTGGAGCAATTTGTTTTAGTGAAGATACGATCACATAGTGTAAAATTTTTTTTCAATTTCTTAAAATGTATTTTAACTTGGCAATAATTTGAGTTGCTTCATTAAAATTTTTAGGAACTTAGAGAGTAGAAAGATTATAAAATAAAAATTAATTCAATAACAGTTAAGAAAAATAAAGTTTCGATATCATACAAATTGATTTTTAATCTAAAAATAATAAAAGATGTGTAATAAATGTCCAAAATTAATTTTTTAGTCAAAAAATGTTATATCACTCAAAAAATTGATGAACATAGATTATCGTTCGACTAAATGTGATACACAAGTAATATAATTTTTTTTTTAAAAGTCAATTCCTACTTAGGTCAACAAAGAAAAGTTTTATTTTAGTTACTTTTTTATTAAATAGTTACAATTAATATAAATATGTATATACATATGACAGAATCACAATATTACGTTACAAAGTAGAAAGCGGTTTTCCTTGCAATTTTCCATTTTCCTTTCTAATAAGGTGTTGGACTATTTTTTGTTTTTGTTTGTTACTATTTATATATATATTCATTAATTAAATTTAATTTTTCTAATAAAATAGTATAGTAAAAAAGAAATCACACTATCAGAAATTAGGCCATCCCAGGTGGGATTTGAACCCAAGCGCTATCCTTTGCGCTACAGGGACACTATAAACAATTTTCCTTTCTATATATGTTGTTGGACTATTATTTTTGTTTTTTACTATTTTATCATTTTTTAAATTTAATTAATGAATTAATATTTGAAAAAACTCTATCAACATCAAGTGTCATCCACTACAAGTTTTAAAAATGTATTTGAACTTGAATGGATGAATAGAAAATATTTTATTAGCGATTGCAAATTTGAACAATATATATAGGGAGAGAGTGAACTAATAGTAGAGGGATTTAAAAAAAGTTATGCAGTTTCATGAAATATATATCGATAAGTATATTTTGAAAATAAACTTTAAATCGATATTTTAATTATAAACTATTATGAGAAATTAATTCTCTTTGAGAAATTAATTTAAATAATTAAAAAGCTAAAAGAAAAATCATTTTCTTTAACAAGTTGGGAACATCTCATAAAAATACAAAAACATCATCATGGAAAGTTAGAAAGAATAGATTACGTCATTTCTCGAAATGATGTTTTTTCTTAAGAATGAGTTTTCATTTTCTTGAAATATCGCGTAAGTAAAAATAGCTTTACTTTAATGATGATTGATTTGAAACATGGGAGAAAGGAATATAATTCAATACATACATATTTTTAGTTTCAAATTACGTGAATACTCAGTCTTTCTTATTGATCATCTTATTTTTGCATATCCGAGACGGATCAATCGACTACAATAGCTTTTGCAACGAATTGACTTATTAAGGAGAAATCCATCTTTCAACTTACTAGTGGTTGCCTGAATCTGGAAAAATTTTAGTTCCGTTTCAATCGTTTTTTTTTAATCAAGCTTCTATACTGCAAAAAGCTTTGAAATCTAAAACAAATGTAAAGAAAAATTTATTTCAGTTAGATAAGAAAATTTAAAATTTATTTTTTAAAAGGTAGCATTTTAAAAGAATTATGTATTAGTAGAAATGTGTTTTTTATGACTTCAAATCACCACTTCCGTTAAATTAGTTTTGAGAGCACTTGTTTTAATATATTTTAGTGAAAATTATTCGAAAATTTCCTTCCGAATGCTTACGAATAACAGCTCTTGTAAATACAGAATTTTAAATGATTCATTTTTTGCTAATGCTTATAATCCCAGTTAGATCTATCACAAGTATACCGTTTTCAGAAGTTTAAAAAGCTCTTATTTGAATGTTAAATTAAATTTAATAAAAATAATTTAAAGGGAACCTTTTTTATAATGATACAACCATTTTTCTATGAATAAGTTTTTCAAAAGACCATTGCTATTTAGTATTAATATATATTTTTTTGAACTGTGCATACAAGCCATTCATGAATTTTTCTAATTTTTAATCATGTCTTGTACTTTGTACTTATATAAAAAAAAATGAAATAATTCAATAAAAATGATGAGAGAGAAAGATAGAGAAATAGTCATCAATCTATCTCTACTATATTGATTCAAGTTTATTTAATAAATATCAATTAAAAAACAATATATATCATAACTTAGAAAATGAGATAGTTTTATGTGTTTGTTTACCCACATATTGATCTAAACATAAAAAAAGCATGAAACAAAATAAAAAATATATGTGGTTGTAGCACAGATTTCTAGGGGTATTTTAAAGACAACACTAGTTTTTACTAAAACTAACGTTTAGTGGTGTACATTTGTTACATGCCTGCCTACTAATACACTAACACACAGAGATATAATGAATCATTTCAAGATAAACACTTCTTACACTCGACGATAGTTCTCAGTTCTTGAATTCACAGAACAGTTCTCGCATAATAGTTCACAATGGTAACACATTTTTTCACATGGTATACTATGGAATTCAGTAATGAGTGGCTTATCCGTCACTCCTCTTTTAGCATTGGACAGCAAGTCCAGTTTTTTCTGTTGTTCAAGTTGTTTCAGCAGCGCTGAATCTCCGATCTTATTACTCTTTTCTTGTTATTTCGTTGGTGGCTGCGTCGCCAGCACCCTATAAAGCAGCGATACTCAACCTGCGGTCCGCGGGCCACATTCGGCCCACCGAGTCTTTTTAAGTGGCCCGGTCATGGATGGTCCATTACTGTGAGAAATTTACTTACTTAAGAATATTGCATTAAATATTTGATGGGAAATTCTTTGTTAAGAAATCAAATTTATCAATTTTGCTGTCCGTGTCGTACGGGTACCAATTGATATTATTTTTCTATTTGGAACTGTTACCAGTAATGATAACAGATAGCAGTGGATCAGCGACAATTTTATGTGTGGAACTAATTTTTAACTAACTTTCTTATCTTACAAGCGAAAAATATTCGAAAAAATAAATCGTTTCAAGACGATTGAGAGGTTGACTATTTTGTAGAGAAAAACAAACAGGGTTCAGTAATTGTTTTATTTGTGTCATGAAAATACTGTATTTAAAAAATACCAATAAACAGGAATCGTTCAATGACACTTTTCCTCGAAGATCTCTTTCAAGAGGTGATAAATAGGCTTTCTTCTCCCATTTTAAGTTTCCAATGCTATCTTGGTCTTAAAGCATTTCTCCCTCTTCCCCCATTTATCTTCATGTTGCGGCCCGCGTGAAATAGCTGACATATGCATGCGGCCCAGCACAAAAAAAGGTTGAGTACCCCTGCTCTAGACAGTGGCTTACATGGAAAATCCCCCATATATATCAGTCCGATATATATGGGGTACCACTCCAATATTTCCGATATTGGAGGGTTAATTAACAATATAGGCTATTCTTTGCTTTGACTTTTCTCCATAACTGTTAACTGGTAGTTTAAGAAATCATTGAGGAGACGTACTGGATTCAAGATTCCCTCAGATTACGATATCGATTCTTATTCTACGAACTAAAGATCTTGTATGTTTAAATATTATAGGACTTTCCACTGCCGGGGGGGGGTATCTTCGAAAATTCGTTTGCTTCTTATAGGCTTTTTTGCAAGCAGTATTCCCCCATGGCTTGTACAGTTTTTTTTTATCAGCATTTGAAATCCAAAGTATCGTTGTATCGGCCTAAAGTTTGTGATAGCATCAGTCACAGGAAGAACTGCATTATCAACTGCCCTATTCTGGACCATTGCGCTGGTTGTAACCTCTAATAGTGTTCCCAACTGTCCCGATAACAACGGTAAGAGGGAGTGCATAATCACATTTCATTATCCTTAACAGGGGTGACAAAGAGAGAGAAATGTGACCACTGTATTATAGATCATTATTTACCTCAAAATTCAACTGCCTCATCAGAGCCGAAGAGTAAATGGGAGATGAAAGATTACCTCCCATTATCTAAGCATTCTCATGCTGAATTTTCAACAGTTTGTTGTTTCCTCTTTTTCAGAGAAGAGAGATGAATTTGGGCCTATTATTAACGGGTTTGAGTTATTGAGAGAGAGATATATATACGCTTAGCCCAGGAGACACTAATATTATTTAGCATAGTAAGCAACAAGGCTTTTGGAGGTATAGACAAACTCTGTATTTGTCTCCATAATTATTAGGCCTTATTGCAACGGTTAACTTCCAGGGAGCATAAGTCGCCACATATAGATCCGGTCCGCAAACTTTTCTAACCTGCCAATTGTATTGTCGGAGGCTTCTTCATAGCTAGAATCACTCACTATAATATACCCAAGCCAGAGTACTGGTCCAAAGCTCTAACCAAGGATGTTTTCTCATATGTGAGAGCTCTCATCTCTACAACCACCCACAACCAAGGCCCTTATATTCTAGAACGTTTTTGGCAGAAACTACCTCAAAGCCGAACCCGAAGGCACACCTAATTTTTTTCCGTGAACCCTTTCCCCGTAAGGGTTCTTTCCCAAGTCTTAATAGTATCTCTCATTGTCGAGGATATAAAGGTGTTATTGAAGACTCCCTTGAGTAGTTTGACTTACAGAGGATCGGCATTGATGCACCGCTGAACTTTTAATGTGTTAAATGAAAATAAAAAAAAAGTTAATGTTTCAAGTATTTTATAGCTTTTTTGGAATTTTTTAATATTTTTATGTATTTATTGTGAAAAGACAAAAGCGAAGTAATGTCTGGTCTGTAAGAAAAATATGCTATCTTCAAACGTAAAGTGAATCACCAAACGAAACCCTCTCGAATGTGTGATGCTAGTACACACTTAAAGGAGACGAACTGCCTGAGAGCAATTTACATCTGGAAGAGATAAGAAAATAAGTAGCACTATGATATTTTCAGAATTTTACTATTAATGTACAAAATTCTACTATATGAAAATAATCTACTATACAGAATTCAAACCCCATTATTATTTTATTCTACTTCAAAACTAAAATGTCTGTTTCCATTACCTTTGAGTAACTTAAAAGTGACGTTAATCCAAATCAATCATATTTATATATATTGCATGCAGCACTTTTCTGTAAGTATTGAATTATACTAGCAATGAAGAAATAAATAATCGCAAAAACTATCGAAAGGTAAATTGGCAAGTAAAATTTATTTGGATTGAATCTGACAAACTGAAGACTAAGCGGTTGCATCAGAATAGCAGAATGGGATGATAATACAATGAAAACAGTGTATTGTTACAGGAAAAAAATGGTGGTCTCCTTGAATTTTATTGTTTAATGAGAGACGTTTATAAGTTTGCATCTTGACTTGAAGAGACTTTCGAAAAAAATATCAATAGTGAAAGATGTCAACACTTACATATTCCGTACAAACATTTATTTGTGCTATATCAAGAATTAGTCTCTCTGATACGCTTGCTGTATTTGGGGGACAATTCATGGTATTCCAGTAGTTGTTAGAGTATTTTCAACATCTTCACACCTGTCTTCATCAATTTGTGTATGATTCAGTGTACCATATTTTAAATATGAGCTTTTCCAATACCTTTATGAAAATTTCTCTCTCAAATAACTTTTGGAGTCAGATACGTTAGAGAGATGGAGATTATTATAATTAAACTTAATTTTAATTTAACTTTTTTTTAGACTTTTCCAACAGGTGGTTGAATTGTTTTTTAAATGGATCAAAAACTTCATATAAATAGGCAATATAAACCATATCTTAAATTATATTTTTTGCCCTGTTTTTTTTTTTTTTTTACTTGTAATACTATTTCAGATTCTATTATCACTATCCATTTTGCTGATTATTTTAATTTATTATTTTATTGGTGTACAATTAAATTTCAAAAAATTTATATGTTTTTCATTTTCTTTACATTTTATAATTTTTGGTAACCGTACTGAATCCTGCGAACAATACTTGAAACCTCCTCTCTTGCAAATACCATTTTAGAATATTTTTGGTGTGATTGAAAAGCCGTGGTAGCCTAGTGGTCAAGGTCGCAGATTCGTGACTGGCTTGTCATGAGTTCACACCTAGTGCTGCTGAAGACCCGTCTTGTAGAGGGGGCCGCTGCACGTTAAATCTGTCAAGACTCAAACGTCCTCTCGTTGGTGCGATGTGAAAGTTAGAAGAGAGGTTGCCAGCTCGTTTGTCGTCCTCGTGAATCGAACGTGGCTCAAAATTACCAGATCCGTTGCCAGTAACCTTCCTGCAGCTTTATAGAGTGATGTTGATGTAACTTTTTTTTTCACTCACTTGGTGCGACTGATTTTTCTAAAATTTTATTCGAAATGATACATTCAATATCGAGAAGCGTCCAATTCATTTGCAGAACAGGCCGGACGAGAAAAGGCTTTTCTTACTGAGCTGGAGGTAATGAATCAGTTTGATATTAAAGAGCCAACTCATTATCTAACTATGTTAAGAATGCGAATCCACCGCGAATAACTTATTATGCATTTATAACGCAGTGTTAGTATAATTAATCAAATCAAATTAAATTCTATGACCTAGTTGTCAAAGTAGCATTGCAAAAGCTTGTCCTCGAACTGATGGTTAATTTGACGTTCCCCATTCGCTTTTTTTTCACAACTTGTTTATACTGTAGAAGTTAAGATGTTATTGATAGTTAATAAATGCGTTGTATTTTGTTAAATTAATATAAGCTAAAAATTGTTTTTTATAACTTTCCACCGAGGTAAGGCTTTAAAAAAATTTTAAGCTCTCTAGTGTTAAGTGTGATCATTTAAGACAAGAGTTATTAAATATTATTGTTAATAACTTTTAGCCCCTTAAGGTATCCGACTACGTTCGGAACCGTGATTTTAAAAAAGTGCATAAATGGATAATTTTCATGATATTTAGTGCCACTCAGATTAGAATACATGCATTTTGACAAAAAAAATCATTTAAATACAATATTTTGGCAAAAAATTAACTTAGAATAATCTTTTTTCAAAATGTTCTCCTTTTGTGAAAAATCCATCTATTATAATAATATTTTGCCTGTATATCGCTCAGACCTCTCTACAGAGGCCCAACTAGAATTTTTGAAAAATTCACATTATTTTAAGAGTTACAACCTATTGAAATAACTATCGGCGTTTTTTTTCTTAAAATTGCTCCCCTCTGTTGTCGTAAAATATGGATAAACTCACTTGTAAGTTATATATTTCAAAAATTCTAGTTGATCCTCTGTAGAGAGGTCTGGGCTATATACAGGGAAGATATCATTATAATTGAAGCATTTTTCACAAAAGGAGAATCTTTTGAAAAAAGATTATTCTAAGTTAATTTTTTGCCCAAATATTGTATTTAAATAATTTTTTTGTCAAAATGTCCTTAAAACAATTATATACATGTATTCTAATCTAAGTGACACTAAATATCATGAAAATTATCCATTTATGCGCTTTTGCAAAATCACGGTTCCGAACGTAGTCGGATACCTTAACTGGTTTTCCCGTATACCGTACGGGCTACCGAAAGCTGGCTACAACCGATTTACCCGTACGCTGTACAGGTACTAATATTTTCTTCTTACCATCTTTGATTTACACATAGTTTTAACTCTTCTAGGGAGATTATTAGTGCTAGTGTTTTTAAGAGATGCAGTTTGTCCATGGTACTGAAATAATTCTCATCCGGGGTTTCCTTTGTGGTGAAGGCGGGAATTTTTCCTTGAAGACAAAAATTAAGATTCTTGAAAATATTCGATAAAGAACAGGGACTGGCAAGGCAATGAGTAATTTGTAACTTGAGAAGAAATGAAAATGGAAAGATTATCCAAAAAAGCCGACATTATCTCTGTCCCCATTGCAATGTAAGGCTTAATATTACACTATGTATCTCAAATTTGTGTGCATATATAAAAGCACACACATACAAAATTCTCAGTCGTATGAAAAAGGCTACGGACATTTTTTTTGTAAGTATGAGAGAAATTCCACTTTAAGATGTATGAAGCATTCTTCTTACCATGTGTTGAGTGTATTTATTTATATTTAGGCTTTTTGCGTTCCACAATTATAAAATAAAAAGTAGTGTGAAAACTTTAAAATTGAAAATTTAAACAAAATTCTTCCATTTTCGCATTTCGTTAAGTATTATGCTTAGTTATATGCAATAAAATAATATGCCCTTTTTTGGAATATTTTGAGCAAAAAATTTGACCTCTTAAGAGGTTAAGATGATATTAAATCTATTTTTATATTTAAATTCCATTTACCTGTGTTATGAGTTTGAATTGTAGAACCATTTTAAGCAAATTTTTTAGCCTTCTCTGGGGAAGGGCGGATGCACGTTAGATCCTTCGAGTCTCAAAGGGCTCACATTGGCAAGGTTTGGAAGTTTGAGAAATGGCTTATTAAATGAGATATCCTCATTACTTGACCGAGGTCTTAGATTATGAGGTCCATTGCCAACAGTCTTCCTATAGCTTCTGAGTGGGATATAAATACACAATCATTCAATCGACCTGTTATTAAATTTCCAGATAACTTAACTTATAATGAATTTTTTTATTTCTAATGGGCTGCGGATTAGAGTTTTATCATTCCCGGAAGCTGGTATCTCTTTTTAGTGCGGCACCATATAGGCAGATACCAATCTCACCGCAGATAATTTTGATGCTCAGTTTCCTCTCTAGAGGGAGGCGCTTGAGATCTGACGATGTGAATCTATACTAGGATTTAATTTTGCCGAGAGCACCCAAGCCAAACAGACACTCTAGGAACCTTTTACAAGCTACTAGAGATCTTACGACATGGCCGCTATCTATTTTCTGCATCATGAGAATCCACCTTCTTGGGCTGGGGTCGAACCCACGACCTTGGGTGCAGAAGGCCAGTGACAAACCAACCACACCACCCAGCCGGTTTAACTTATAATGTTTAATAAAGAAATTTGTCTTCATTTAGTTGATTTACCAATACAAAAAAAAATCATCTGCAAAATGAAACAAAGTAATCAATTATAATTTTCAATAAAACAACTAATGAAGTTTTTTTCGAACACACTAATAGATATATCTGTTTATTACAGTTAAATGTTTAATGAGAAAAATATGAGCCTGGGTCACTTCGTTAGATATTATCTTTTGTACAAAGTTGAATTTTGGACTGAAAAATGATTGAATATTCTAATGACTTAAGTCCTGATTGTTTTCGTTTTTGTAATTATTCCCTTCAAAAAAAATTAATTACGGAAATGTTACGGTGATAAAGCAGTAATTAATTACTATTGCTTTATGCAGTATTCAGAAGTTAATTTTTTAATCGTAACCAAACGATTGTAGTATCTATTGGAAAGAGTCATTGCAATAATTGTTAAATTCTATTTGTGTCAGCAATTCAAATTTGTCATTGCTGACGGAAACGCACTTCAAACATAAGATTCATCTCCCAGTTTATGTATGCTGCATAAAATGTGAACCTTAGAAAGTATTTTCAAAACTTATCAACCTTACATTTCTTCTTCACAAACATTTTATCCACATTTTCTTTTTAATCCTTTTTTTTTTTGCTCACTTTAGGAAAAAAATCAATATTAGTTTATAATGAAAATGATAAGTTTCTTTATCAGGGCTGAAATAACTGGAAAGAGAGTTTATTATTTCAATTTTATTCTTTGATATTCCAATAGAACTCTTTGATTATAAGTTTATTTTTATAAAAACCCTGCCCACATTTTTCTTTTAAAAAAAACTAATAAATAAAATATTCGAGAAATATATTTTAATACATATATATGTTAGACTATAAATATCTATTATATAATTATTGATATTTAAACAATTTGTTTCGAATATAATAAAATATTAATACTGATGATAAATAATTAAACTTTGAGTTATATATCAACAGTTAAATTAAATCTATAACAATATTAAAAAGTTGACTAAACTAGAACTGTTTTACATTACTAACAAATAATGAAAAAAATTCATTTAAACAAAATATAACATACATTTAGTAACGATTGTTTCCCGAACTTTGAAGAAAAGTATGAACAGCTATTTTTTGAATTTCTGATTAAGTATAAATTATAAGTGGACTTTTATTTAATAAAACAGGAGCATTAACATAGTTCTTAAAGATATCTATAAGATTTGGTCTTAGCCTCTTTAAAACATTAAAATTTTAAAATTTAAAGTATTTTTACTATTTTAGATGATGGAATGCAAATGCATATAATTTCAAACACTAGTTTTTTTTTAAACTTGTTTCAAACATTAGTTTTGTAAAATGTTATCATGGTGAAATGGATTCAAAAAATAAATTTAAGAAGGAACTTCTAAATTGTGACTTAATTTACATAAAAAGACAGATAATAGCATTTAAGTTTAAGAATATAATTCCGTTATTTATTTCTATTTTTAACTCCAGACAATTGAAAGACAATTTTAACCCAAAATATGTTTAAACTACTTATTACTACATCAATGAGAAAAAAATTATATTTGTGAAACGTCTTTTTTTATTTTTACTGAAATACCTTTTTCAAAATTTCCTTAAACTGTCGACAGACTAAGACAAAGCTTTCAAACAATTGATTCACGTTGAGCAAAATGACAATCGTAGTTCATCTAAATTGCTATGTATGCCTATTTCTTTTGATAAATTAAGCTATTTTAAAATACCTTTTAGAGACTTATAAATAAAGAAAATATCTAGACTATGTACATTAATCTCTAACTAACAGGAAAAATTTGCCTTTTTATATACATATATATATTTTTTTTTATAAAAATCAAATTTTTTGCATTTTGAATAGATACTATCTGTTGGATTGAATTTTATAAACCATCGTAACCTTTTTTTCAATTCCTACTATTAGCTCACACTCTCTCTACGTTTATTTATTTATTTATCTTCGTGGAATTTTCAATCATTAGTAAAATACATTTTATTTTAAAACGCTCAATTGAGCTGAAATTTTATGTACACGATTATTTTGGATGACAATACAATAATTTAATTATAATTCATAAAAATTAATTGATTAAAACTAATTATTTAAAGAATTACAAATACAGCCACGTTGGCATCATTTTTGGCGACTTGTGTCAAAACATGAAAAGTTTTTTTTTCTCCCGTTTTAAAACAATCAGTTGAACTGAAATTTTATATACACGATTGCTTTGGATGACAATACGATACTTTAAAGATAATTAATAAAAATTAACTACTACTTAATGTCATGATTTTGTCATATGTATATGCATATTTATATAATTGTAACTATTTAATAAAAAGTATCTAAAATAACATTTTTCTTTGTTGATCTAAGTAGGAATTGTCTTAAAATTTTTTTTTAATATTATTTGTTTTTAAACGAGCATATGTAGTTAGCGAGCATAAAGAATGAAATCATTAAACAGCTTTTGTGAAGTTGAAATTATTATATGCCCGTTATACTAAAAAAAATCCTTGTGATACCATTTGAGTTGACTGGGAATAATGTAGCAATTTTTACCTGCTAAGCTTTTTCCTTGTTTATATATCCCCTATTAATTAAATTTAACTAACGAAATATTATGCAAATTTAAGCCCTGATATAAAATGGTGTTAAAAAGTGAAAAATTATCGTGCTCACAATCACGCTTTTCATATTCTTTTATCTCCCAATTAAAAAAACTCCCAACTGTTCTATAATTTTTACTACATCTGATACAACTTACAATAAAATATGGAAGGAATGAGAGTATATTTATACATCGCACTATATAGCAACACGAGGGCTACTGGTGACGAACCACGAAATTTTGAATTTCGATCAATTGATGAGGAGGATACCTGAATTTTGGCACCCTCCTATCCAAACTACCGGGAGGACATTGAGCCAAGACAGATTTAAAGTGCATTGATTGTCTACCCCAAAGGTGTCACACTCGCGGCCCACGGGCCTTATGTGGCCCACAACTATCATTTTTGTGGCCTAGTCAATATATTGGCACACAATAACATATAATAAAATATCGAAATTTCTCCCGAATAGGAATGATAGTAGCAGAGAAGAGATGTCAAGTGTCAGGACGTACATATGAAATTTTTCTTGTTAGCTTACATATGTTCATTATAATGAATTATGAATTATTCAAAATAAGCCGATGTTTCTATTAATTTTGATACTTTTTTATGGCTCACCTTAACTTAAGCCTTGTTTATTCAGCCGAAGTCAGTCTTTGAGTTTGACACCCTTGATCTACACGGGGAATCTTCAGAGGCACTAAGCTCTAACTCATGACATGACTAACAAGTCCATGGCCGTTTCACTAGGCTACCTCGGCCACAAAACAAAATATAGAATATTGAGTTATTCATATCTGAAATTAAAATGACGACTTTATTACTACTTTCTATATTGTTAAATTGGGTTTCTGTTATTTTTCTTTATAATACATTTATTTTTACATACATTTATAATAAATTTATTACATTGTTTAAGTTTCATAATGTTTTTAATCCTTTTGAAATTTGTTTATGTATGACATCTGTTTCTGAGAGGTTTATTATGTAATGTTATCCTCACATTTTTGAGAAGGATTCGATTGCTTATTCCATGTTTTTAAGCTTTGGTTCTTACAAAGCCAAACATAAAAAAAGTATCGTTTTAAAACCATTTAGTCAAGCACGTCTACACTTTTGGAGAATAACATTTCCGAAGCGGTCAATGAATGGGTTTTCAAGTGCAACAATCTCTCTCTCTCTCTCTGTCACAAAAGTTTTTTCCTCGAATTTCTACAAACACAAAAAGAACAAGCAAGCAATTTAATTAATTGCAAACGAAAAACAGCCTTGGATGATAGCTAGCTTTGGGATATGATCCGCATCATATGGACTAGTCAAGGCCAGACGAGGTGGCTCAAATCACCTTTAATCATATATTCACTGCATGTTTTATATATTAGACATAAGAAAAATAAAAAATAAAAAGGTTCTTTTTTTTAAAGAAAAAAGTTTTTTTTTAAAGTTTGCCACGATGAAAAAGTATCATTTTTAATTAACTATTTCATCACAGTAAAACTTTTATCCGGTGTTTATTTCATACAATTCAGCTTATCAGTTTTTTCCTTTGGAAGTGGAATCAGTGAGAAAAATAGTGTACATCTCTCTGGAAGGAAAAATAAAACATATTGTAAATACCTTTATAAGCTGTTCGCAATAA
>BMAV01005366.1:157399-202964 GCA_019973955.1 Trichonephila inaurata madagascariensis
TAAATCATGTGCATACTCCTACATTTAGCCATCTGTAATTCAGCATTAATATAAAGTTAAATGAAATCCATTTAAAAAAATAAATAAATATTTTTTCAATAGAAATTTTAATTATTTGTCGAATGTTTAATAAACATTCTTCTCAATATTTCAGCAATATTGTTTTCGTTAGTTATAAATATAAAAACTATAAGCAGCTTTTGATATACATTTGCAATATTATCAGTGAAAAATCATTCTGTCTCGCACTTGATATATTTCATAATCCCCACATTAACTAACTTTAAATCTAATTCAACACAATAATTTATAACACCAGCTCTCATATTATTCTCAAAAATGACATTTTTAGGGCAATCAGCATTCGTTAGCGCTTAGCCCTGAACCAATGTCTGTAACAAGCACTGTATGCGGTAATTCAAGAAATTAAGATGTGGAGATAAATGTTTCTATGATTAACTTTTTGACAAGAGTTTCTGAAGAATAATCACGAAGCCGTAGTTTCTTAAAAGCTTTTTAGAGTAAGAGTATAATTTTATCAAATTACTCAATTTAAAAATGAAAAAGATGGAATGATAAGGTGTAAAAGCTTGTCACACGATGAAATTAAAGATAAGGTTGTACAGTGCGTAAGTATGAAATATAGGAAAGATCTTTAAGAGCTTGTGAAAAAAAAAAAGACGCTTGTGAAAAAGTTTATCTTTATTTTAACGAATTAGTATTTCTCATTGGTTCTGATGATTTTAACAATAAACTTCCTTTGAAGTTTTGCCACTCTCTGAAAATCTTCATATTAATATCAGATACAAATCAATATTTAAAAAACTATTCAGAACGTCCATAAATGTTTAGAAAATCCACGAATGTGTAAGGGCGTGCGCATTATTTGATTTTTAGTGTCTTACTCTTTTTGAAGAGTTGAAATAATTATTCATCAAAAAGGTAGAGAAATATAAGTATACGTATAAGACTACGTCGTTTTACAGGCTTGCTTGTTAGTCCTATTTAGTTGCAGCGTAATCAGTTCTTTAACTTTCTTTTGTAAGATTATTGCAAGATGATTATTATTTATTTAATCAATTTCCTGATTTAATCTTCATTTAATGCTCATTTTTTAAAAATTTGATAGAAATTCACTGTAAAAATTATTGAAATAACTGTATTCATAACTTTTGATGTGGATTTAGTACGATTGATTTCGATATGCTAGTAGTGATTCTTACCACTTTTTAGACTCTCTTTTGAGGAAGAGAAAAATCCATGTCCAAACAAATCTTTTTTTCATCAATTACAGCTCTAAATTTCACGTTAGCGATTGCTGTAAGACAAAACTGCTGAAGCAATAACTAACATTATCAAATAAAATATTTTACATGAAATGTTCATTTTCCTTTTTGTTTATTAATATTCATTAGTTTTAATTAAATGGTGTAATGTTATAAAATAATATTTGATGAATAAAAATTGAAAATGTGATAGTCGCGAAGAATTTCTATGTAATTCATATTTTCCCCTCTATTTATTTTTGATATAGTTGTGCATGATAAGTTATTAAAAAATTATACATTTTTACTTTATTCTCAGAACTAAATGAATTTTTTTTTTAAAAAAAGTTAGGAATAAACATTTTAAAGTGATCTCTTTGTCTCTTTATCTAATGATAGTGCATTTACGCAGAACATGTATTTCAAAAAATGATCGTAAAGTGTCACTTACGACACAGCTATTACATTAATTCTTTAATATTTTATTTATTGGGAGAAATATATTTCATAAAAGTAAAACAGACTTTTTACTCTAAATGATTTGCTACTTTAGAATATTGCAATCTAATCTCTAATCACTTATATTCACTTATTATTATATATTGCTTCACCTATAGCATTTTGCACATCTTCCCATTTCCTTTTATGATTTGCAAGAATTTTTCTTTTTTTTTTTTAAAAAAAAAAAGATTTCACCCTCTTGATTTATCAAAGCAATTATGATATAGTTGTATACACTGAAAGATTTATCAAAAATAACGAAATGTATTCACGAAACGTCAATATTAAACGACGTTTGAAGATGTCCGTAATCTTTTGAATGCGTGTGAATTGCTTTGTAACGTGATTTCATTTCAATATTTTTACGCACGTCATCTATTTTAGGCAATGAACAGACGTCTTAAAATAAAAAAAATAGGTTCTTGCATTAAGCAAACTTGCACGTTTGAAAATTTGACAATATCTAAGTGATAGTTCGACATGATGAAATTTCATCTGGAATGTAAATGTCAAATTCTTAAGTGAAGAGATTTGTAATTCCAAACTCAATATTTATATTTGTATAATAGTCAGTTTATTCATGAGCAATTGAGTGATTTTTCATAGTTATGGAGCTGAATTTCAATAGAAATATCCTGTTTTTGGTTTTGTATTTTCTAATTATCACCAATTCCCCATTCGAAAAAATTATAAACAAATTTTTATTTTAACTTTTTGAGGAATATTATTAATTTTCTGCATCATGTCCTTAGTTCAAAAATCAATGGAACTTTTCTAATTTTTCAGTAATTTTTAACGATTATTTATCCATGGGAATATACTTGTGGAATCAAAGAATAATTTCTAATATTTTTTAAAACCTCATTTTGGGGGTCTATTTTTTGGCGTAATAAAATACTCTTCTATTTTTAAAATAGTTGGATATGCAGTGTTTCTAATTGTGAAAATAAATCTTTGAAGCAACGGCGTAACGGAGAATATTAAGGCTTCCCTTCAATGTCAGGTTTTGAATCCCATGACGGATCTTCTAAAGGATTGCAAAACCATAACCTTTGACCCTCTAGAATCCTGGGGTCCCCCGCGATGCGGGAGTTGTGGGGATGTACGTTATGCCACTATTTTGAAGTTATCTTACTTAACCGAAGAAAACATAATTAAATGCTCCGACGATTATTTGTAGATTTAACATTCAAAATCTTTTAATTATACATATTTTATACTATTTATTTACTTTTGTTCTTAGCCTAATGAAAAATTATTGTAATTATTTACTATGTTTTTTTTATTTATTAAACCTCAATTACATGTATCAGTAAAGCTAATTCATTAATTAATATTACAATACAAAATCCTTTTACATGTATGACTTTTCCTTAAGTAATATTAATACTTAGAGAAGGCACGTGTATTCATATGTTTACCAACCATTGCTCCGAATCTACGCTAAATGTCTAATTTAAGGTATCCGACTACGTTCGGAACTGTGATTTAAAAAAAACACATAAATGGATAATTTTCATGATATTTAGTATCACTTATAGTAGAATACATGTATAAAATTGCTTTAAGGACATTTTGACAAAAAAAATTATTTAACTACAATATTTCGGCAAAAAATTAACTTAGAATAACCTTTTTTCAAAATGTTCTCCTTTTATGAAAAATGCTTCTATTATAATAATATTTTGCCTGTATATAGCTCAGACCTCTGTACAGAGGCTCAACTATGAGTTTTGAAAAATTCACATTATTTTGAGAGTTACAACCCATTGAAATAGTTATCGGTGTTTTTTTCTTAAAATTTCTCCCCTCTGTTGTCGTAAAACATGGATAAACTCACTTCTAAGTGATATATTTCAAAATTTCTAGTTGAGCCTCTGTACAGAAGTCTGAGCTATATACAGGCAAAATATTATTATAATAGAGCCACTTTTCACAAAAGGAGAATATTTTGAAAATGAGTCATTCTATGTTCATTTTTTGTCAAAATATTGTACTTAAATAATTTTTTTATTGTAATACTATTCTTAAAAGAATTTTATATACATTTTCTGATCTAAGTGACACTAAATATCATAAATATGATCCATTTACACGCTTTTTGCAAAATCACGGTTCCGAACGCAGTCGGATACCTCAAGAGAATCTAAGAAAATAATTTTTTGATCAAAAATATTACAATGAAGTATGTGTCTAGGCGTATAATATTAAACAATTTCTGATTTGATGTATACACATGTGTTTAATTATTACTTTGTATAATTTTATAATTACATGGTGAAGGGTTAATTTAATAATGTAATTAAATAAAATAAATCTAAATCTCGCCTACTTTTACGCCTAGTTTATTAACTTTAAAAACGTTCCTAAAATAATATTATTGTTCTGAATTATATATCAAATGATAAAGTTTAAGGTCTTTAACTAACACCTTCTGTTAATTGCTTAAAAATTAATTTGTCAATTCCAGACAGCAGACTGACAAATCTTCTTGTCAAAAGATGCCAGTAAAATACTGTTCAAGCATATGGATTTTGGATCAAGAAGCAAATGATCAAAATAAATCTATATTTTTATTTAAATTATTAACATTCTTATTTTTTTTTACTTATTTGATTAAATTTATCACATTGTGTAAATATGAGTCTTGCTCGGTAATATCTGTAGCAGAACAATTAATGATTGTATTTTTACATGTTTCAAAAGTTCTTAAGAATAACATTGAAACTGTGTTAAATAATTAACGTCTAATGAATGACTAATTAACTCTAAAGTGTCCGGAAATTATACTAATCTAAATTATATATGTAAGCTATATAATTAAAACCGTTATGCAAATTTCGGCACAAATGTAATATGCATTTTTTTAACTAATGAGAGCTCTCTCCTGTTGCTGTATCAATGAAATAAAAGTGGTTAACATCATTGTCTTCAAGAAATGAGTTGTAAGTCAAAGAGATGCTCCGGGCAATTTGATAACATAGAAAGATATTAATATTATTCATTTCCATAATTATAATGTTTCTATTACAATGACATATGTTTCTGTAGTGATGATACTGACAGTGGAACAGCATAACCAGTTTCACAGCTTAGTTCAAATTAGTCGACCGACATTATTGCTGCAATAAAACAACGGTAATTTTACTGAGTTATATTTAAGAGCTATATACTGTACTTTTCAAAAGAGAATCATGAAGATAAATTTAGTAGGATTACCTCTAATGTAATTTTTAGTATTATTAAGGAAGTCATTTATTGCACTTTTCTTTATTTTATTTGTGCTGTATTACGAAATATGGAATCACTTGAAATGAAAGTATATTTTCAACAATTAATCATAGTATAATCATAAATCGAGATGGAAACAAGCCAAAATTCACACAACTGTAGACTGCCATTCTGCCACCTTATCAAACAATATTCAGCTATGTAATGAACATAGGTTACACATAAATTTTGTAAGCAAATTTCCCTAAAATAATTTTTTTCTTCTTTTGATGTGCAGTTCTTTTCCTTTTTGTAATCTCTGTTAGATGAATCGATGTTTCTTCTGATATTCGATCTTTTTCATTTTTAGCAATTGATAATATACTGGTATTTTGAGGCACAACGAAGAGTTGTGTTTATTACTAGTAATTTCTTTACGATGTATTTATTATCCCTTCAAGATAATGTGTATCAATTAAGTGAATATAGTTTCTTATATATGCTGTACATTATTTTTGGAACTACATTTGGCGTGGCCTTTTTAAAACTCTTGTTTCTTTGTGTAATAATTTATTCATAATAATCCCATTTTCATTATATTAATGTTGGAGAGAATTTTTCAAGGGCCCTTTTTAGAAAAATAAGGGTTGATCACATACGATTTGCATTTATATCAAATGAAAGCAATTTTTTTTCTACGATCTCTTCTGGACTTATTATGTGGTTGTTGTTGTTATGGCTAATGCCCCCTGATTGGCAGTTCCAGATCGAGGCCCTTGAAATTCATCATGGCAAAGAGCTACATTGTACGTTAGCTGTTACTTTGAGCACCATGCCAGTGATAATATGATTTGGCTCGTTTCACCCCAATTTTGAGAGAAAACATCCTGGGAGTGGTCAGGGGCCTGCAACCTCTCTTCCCCTTCCACCACCCTCACGAGAGGACTTGCGGCTCGACAGCCGTGCCCAATGCCGTGAAGACACTATTCATTTACAAACATCCATGCCGTCTTTGACATTCGAACCCAGGTCCTACAGCACAGCAGTCAGCGTCGATAACTATTATAACGGATGTTTGCCAGAAGAACCAAAAACGTTTTAAAAAGCCACATCTATTATGTTCCTTAAGATCACTTAGTGACAGATTTAAACTGGGAATAGATTCTTATACAGTGTATTACAACTCCACTAATTACAAAAGATTAAGAATTTTAAGTATTTTTTTGATTATAACGATTTTAAAAATCAGATTGCTAAATTTTTCATGATAAAATTATTTTGGCCTTCAAAAAAAACCCCATTTCGTAATATTCATGAACTTGAGAAGTGGCCACATGAAATCAGCAGAAAAAATCCCGCAATATACTTTTTTTTTATTTGAGGTCATATAAAAAAGCCTTCAGGTTAGCCACCAGAAGAACTTGACAACAAATAACCGCATAATGGTTATGGCCTAATTTTTAATACACATTTAATTATTGTCCAATTTGATTATTTTTTCATATTTTCCCCTTCATTAATGCAAGACTTTAATAATAATTTATTATGGAGTAAGAAGTGATTTTTTTGTAACTGAATGAAAAATTATATTCAGAATGTGCAAATTAAACAGTTATAATTATTTCAACTTAGAGTTAATTAGTCACTAAGTTACAATTAGTTTTTCAGGTCTAAAGTACATAACTGAAATACAACAAGTATTTTTTTAGGCTTTATTTAAATATAATGATTCTTAAATAATAAGGCGACAAGCTGCAATTATTCACAATGGCAGCAGAATTTAAAAACGTTCCTATTCTTTTCAACTGTATATTTTTTTATCTCGGCTTCAGCGAATAATTACTTGTATAAATTTCAAAATAGAGATTAAATATTTTGTTTCAAAGATTAAAAAAAATTTCACATATATCAAACATTTGTTTGGATAAATTTTATGACTTTCTTATCTTTTTGCATACAATAACATATAAAGTCAGTTATTTGAAAACATGTGGCTTATGCACGTTTATTTAATCCGATTTTTACGTACATTTCACAACTCTTTTATTAAATATTTACCTGTTATGATTTCGAAATTACATAAAATACTTAAAACTCTAAATATTTCCATATTTTTGCGGAAACATTTAAACCAGCGTAACTCATTATTCATCCGATTTTGACATAGTTCAAAGTCGCCAGCCGTTTGTGCCGACTGTTGAAGTTATTTTTACATCTTTCTTGGAAAATACAAATCAGCTTAAGATTACCACAGATTTAGAGCATTCTCGTGAATTACGTGAACATTTTTTTCCAGGAGCAAGATATTGGAACTTTTTAATTTTAATCTGCTTTTTAAAATCTCTTTTAAGACAATGACGAAAAGTGATAAAAAGAGTTAAAATAAGAATTTACATATTAATAATCATTTTACGATCAATTAAGTAGTTGTAATCTGTGAGTTTCTTTTGCTTACCTGTCATGCTTACCTTCACCAGTATTGAAACCACTTTCAAAAAATATAATTTATCACACAATGAAGATTTTCTCTTACATAAAATTCTCTAAAATTAAAACTAGTATACAAATAGTTTTTTAACTTTTTTAACATATCAATTAATATAATAATAAAAACTTCAAAAAAGGGGTCACCCTTTTTGTCTTGGAATCTTTGACGAAACGATTTTGACGTAAATTCCTATTTTAGCCGACATCTTTGGCAAAGAAGAAAAATAAATTGTGCCAAAATGCGCCAGACGTTTATTCTTCTGTAATGAACTTCTCTGTGTGTGTGTCCAATGTGAGTATAATAATTCGCCAAGTTGGCGATAAATAAAGGTATGAGCTAAAATAAGACCCAGAAAATTTTCAGAAGTGTTGAAAATGATTCATGTTTTTTCCCCTGAAAGATTATGAAAATGATTTCGCTACTAAATATTAGCTTAAAACTGTTTTTTAAATATTTTTATATTACAACCTGCTCCAAGAACAAAAATTCTTATTTACTATACATTATAACCACATTAATACGATTATCTTAGTTATTAATTATAAAGATGATTGGGTACTTACAACAATGCCAACGCTCAAGATAACTCTCCAATTTTTCAACCCCGATTTCGAATGTATCGTGCACGTTGAATTAGCAACCATGTGCTTCGTTTCATATAATGTCGCCAATACGATTACGATAATACGTAAGTACCGATAAGTGTTTATAATTCAATTATTATTTATGAATATTACTGCTCGATGATGATATTATTAGGTACTTACGTATTATGTCGTCAATCAATTTCATCAATTCCAAAGACATTGCCAAATGCCGCGATATGTAGCCAATAGCGGAAGCCATACTCGCACGTCTTCTAACAAAATAATAATAACATTGACAATATTTGGAGGCATTGTTTTAAGGGGCGAAATTGATCAACAATATAGCACGTAAAAATACCAAATATTAATATTTTAACTCAATGAAAGCAAGAGATTATTCTGAATTTTTCGTAATAAATCCTGAAGCTGTGAATTAATTTGATATCGGTACGCTAAAGGGTTTTCCACCAAATATTTGTAAAATTTCGCCAAGTTGGGGCGTTAACCTTCGATTGGCCACCAAAGACCTATCATGCCCAAAACGAGTAACATATCGATGAAAATTAGTTCCAAAGCTGTCTTAATCGAACGTGAAAGAATAAGCCTCAGATTTGGCATGATTTATTCAAATGGAAAATATGCTCCTACATAAATATTGTATTCATATTTCTACATCAATCCTATAGAAAACAAATTTCAGTGTATTACAAATTTGAGGTTGTGTCAATCCTACAAATCTTTGAATTTTTACTACAAAGTATAAATCCTATTACTCCTCTTCTACATTACAAAAAACTAAGTCTTTGTACTTGGTCTTCTATATGAACTTACTTGTTCTATGGTTGCTAAAAGGGCCCATCTTCCGGAGATTATCTGAGTAACGCAGTGTTTCTTAAACTGTGGGGCCCCCCCCCCCCCACAGTTGGGGAGCGTGATAACCCTACAAGGAGGGCGCGAGTATATCGAAAATTCGAAAACCAAAAAATAAAAAAAATTATTAATTTACTGAAAGGAAGCAAAACACAAAATACATTCTGACATAATAAAAAGTAAAATACACATTTACACTGATATAATACACTTATAAATGTATCAATTTAATTTCATAATTAATTTAACAGTACTAAGTTAAAAACAAGTTTAATAATTACCAGTGACCCTATGAGCATGTCATAAAATTATATACAAAATTTAATACTCTTCTTGATAATTTATACTATTTATAATTAAAGTCATGTTGCAGCTTTACGTCAAATTATATTATTGAATTCGAATACATTGTCATTGTATGGAGGGGGGCGCGATGAAAATTATGATTGAAAATTGGATCGCAAGTATAGAATGTTTGAGAAGCACTGGAGTAACGAAGAAGTTTAAACTTTATTGTAACTCAACAAAATTTGCCATTTGTTCAAGTAACTGTATAAAAATGTCACCACTTATATTAAAATAGTACAACATGTATTACCTCCCCCCCATGTGAAGAGATTATATATACATATATCATTAACATAATCTCTTCATAAATGAAACTGTTCTTTGCATAATTTTGTATAAATCATTTAACTATTTAATTTTATTTTCTTAAAGTAAAAAAAATAACGAACTCATATATTCCTAAGATGTTTCAAAATTATAACAGTGTGTGACAATCAATTTGTACAACGTGCACGATTTTTCAAATAATAGCGATATGATAATTTCTGGACTTGACATTTAGATCATATTACACAGTTTACAATACCAACAATTCTCGGAATACATGATGAGATTCTGCTATCGAATTATATTCCTTCTCTCCCATTCAAAAAGATTGGTTGTTAAGGTATCCGACAACGTTCGGAACCGGGATTTTGCAAAAGCGCATAAATGGATAATTTTCATGATATTTAGTGTCACTTAGATTAGAATGCATGTATAAAATTGTTTTAAGAACATTTCGACAAAAAAAAATATTTAAATACAATATTTTGGCAAAAAATTAACTTAGAATAATATTTTTTCAAAATGTTCTCTTTTTGTGAAAAATGCTTCTATTGTAATAATATTTTGACTGTATATAGCTCAGACTTCTCTACAGAGGCTTAACTAGAATTTTTGAAATATATAACTTAGAAGTGGGTTTATTCATATATTACGACAACAGAGGGAAGCAATTTTAAGAAATAAACGCCGATAATTATTTCAATGGGTGGTAACTCTAAAAATAATGTGAATTTTCCATAAATTCTCTAGTTGAGCCTCTATAGAGAGGTCTGAGCTATATACAGGCAAAATATTATTATGTGATAAAAGCATTTTTCACAAAAGGAGAACATTTTGAAAAGAGGTTATTCTAAATTAATTTTTTGCCAAAATATTGTAATTAAATAATTTTTTTGTCAAAAAATGTTCTTAAAACAATTTTATGCATATATTCTAATACGAGTGACACTAAATATCATGAAAATTATTCATTTATGCGCTTTTTTAAAATGACGGTTCCGAACGTAGTCGGATACCTTAAAGATAAATATATTTTTTGCTTCATTGTCATTCCTTTTATTATTTAATTATCCTCTAAAGTCAAATACTAGTTTTTTTTTAAATATGATGATAAATTGGAATTTAATTTTATGATTATGAAAGTATTGTACTTTCATTCCTTTTTTATGCTTTTTTTAAATGTCATTTCTTATAATACCATGAACTTGCTACTGGCTGTTTACTGAACCGTGACTTTTTTCAGGACCATAACCGTAGAGATAGGGAAGAAAATATTTCGACACCAACTTAACTGAACTTTTCTCAGAAAAAGAGTTCTCTCACCCCGCATGAAACTCTTTTTAATGTTTAGATGTTCAATGAAACTGGATTTATTTATCTACACAGTTAAATCATATTTATAAGAAATGTTTATTTCGAAAAATGTTCCTTAAAAGTTATGTACAATTTTTGTGTTAATTAGGGAAAGTTCTTGAAAGGAGAAGTTGAGCAAGACGAGGGGAAAATATTTCAAGTTTTCTCTTCTTCACAAATAAAAACGAGTAAATAAATACATATTAAATTAAAAAAGGAACTCCGCAAAGCACATGTTAAAAAAAAATTAATTATTAACAGTGAATTTCATGGAAGGAAAACATTATCTGAAAATTAATTTTAGATTTATGAGGAAAATTAACGCTATTACATATTTATTGAATGTAAGTGTGACAGACTAATAATTATAATTTCTTACTTTTTTCCGCTTATTTCCTTTTACACACTTGAAATATACCTATACCTACAGACACCTGCAGATTCTATGAAAAGCAGGGAAAAATAGGGTTTTTTTTTATTTCTTATCATCAGCCATTGAACGATAAGATGTTGGAGTTGCCCGAAATCTTACTAAAAAAAAAAAAAAAAGACTTTAGAAAATGTACAAGGTCCCCGGGCTTAAAGTATCCAAAAGTAATGGCTTATTATTACGGAACTACTCACCAGATTGTAATTAACTGTTCATCCATGAACTCTCCGAGGACACAACTCTCCAAGACTTTTTGGGTCTAGTCTGATCGGCCGCACTTGCGTGCATTATTCGGCAATCGCAGACGATAAACTTGTTACACTGCCTTCATTAGTAAAGATGTAGAAGCCACAGCAGAATGTGCAGTGCGTACTTTGGTTAATGGAATTTACATCAGTCACGCGTGCCCAGCGAGGTGTTCGAATAGAATGGAATATCGTTACTGGCTTGCCTAATAGACTTATCTGGACTCCTACAAAATGAATCACGCACACAGTCAACAGTGTCTTCTATCACGAAAACTTAAGGATACTTGCCAGTTTGAGATACCAAAGTTCCCTTCTCCTTTTAAGTTTTTTTCCATTGGGGGATAGATTTTGATGTCGGAGGATCGACATTCCACCATGTTCGCACACGTCGCTCTACACGCGACTGATTTAAATTCCGTTAACCAAAGTATGCATTGCCTTTTTAGCTGTGGCGTTTGCATCGTTATGAATGAAGTCAGTGTAACTAGTTTATTATTTGCGATTACCGAATAATGCGCACTCGTTGCGGCCTATTGGACTAGACCCAAAAAATCTCGGAGGGGTTTCTAATCCATGGTGGGACAGTTTATTTTTTCTGATGTATAGTTCCGTAATAACAAACCATAACTTTGAGATAAAGTATCCAAAAGTTATGGCTTGTGATTACGGCCTGGATACCCTATATAAATATACCAATTATTGAATTATTTGATGTCAAGATTAAAAAGGGAATCAATTGAAAAAAATAAGCATTTGCTTTTAGAAAGGTTTTTGAGTACCATGATGGTAAGAAACTTCAAGTATGAGTTTTATTTTTTAATAAAAACATTTTATGTGAATTATATGCGATACATTAACTTCCACTTATTGAAATATTATAAGTAGTGTTTAAATAATAATTCTAAATAAAAAAAATATGTTACATTGAATATGAAAATACATCATGAAAAACACTGCTCAGCGGGATTTATCATCTGTCGCTTTGGAATCTGATAGCAAAGTGGTGAATTTCGTGACTACGGGTATCCTGGGTGCTTTCATTCCCACAAAAATTATCAACCGGAATAATGAGAACTTCTTTGTGTTTAATCGAGCTGGATTTTTAAATTATAGGGATGTAGTAACTTGGTAAATGAAGAACTAGTTCGGCATTTGTTCTCAATCTAATGCATCATTCAAAATTCAGAAGTCCATTACAAATAGCAGATAAGTTAGCTTTAATTTTGACAACAATTAATTAAATAAATATATGGACAATAGGGTAGATCGCGGTTATACGAAGAAAAAAATATTGTTAATTCAAGCTTACCTATACGGAAAAGATGTTCTATGGTTTGAAGATAGGAGAAAAACAAATTTTTTTTTTAAGTTTCAAAATTCAGTATTGACAGACGATACACTTCAATGGATCCCAGGGCATTGTGAACGGAAATAGATCAACAGTCTGTAAAGTTGCCCCCCTAGGGTACCCTTGCTTCTTCTTGATTATCAGCGTGAGCTAGAGGTGTAGGAATAAATGAAAAACTAGAAGTTTCCATGATCTTAATATGACTTTATTAAGACCTTAAACTTAAACGTCTAACAGATTAGATAATAATAATATATGGGAGAGAATCTAAGATGACAAAACACACAATATATGTACTACCGAAATAATTTAACCCGGACCACTATCAATAACTAACTTGCCTAAACTCAATTCCAATACTATCACAGATCCTAATATTAAATAGTCAATCCTACCTTAATCTCGATCTACGATCCAATCTTACTGGAAGTTGCGTATTTACTGGAGTGCAATGGTATGCACCTTGACCTAATGACTCTATGTCCGGAATAACTTCTGTTGGCTGTCACTTCACAATAGAATCACGAACTATCATAACATTCCCCAAATTGCCACCTCACTTACTCTAACTTCTGATATTTAAAAGCTTCCTAATTTTCATCTTTCCTTCACGCTTTACTTCTTGGTTTGGTTGGAAAAGAGTTGCCATTAATACTGGCCCCAAAGAACCCAAAGGACATATTAACGAAAAGACGCGTGACTTATAAGTCAAATATTTATAAATCCTATCATTCTTCAAAATTTTGTATCAAAAATCTAATGAGACAAAATTGGAAAGCTTATCGTTTATTTCTCGTGTTTCTGCCAGAAGTTGGAAGATGAGCTTGCACAAAGATATCTCTGATAAACCCCGAGAAAAAGCTGTCGTGGAATTTAGACTTGCTGTGAGTCACAACTGCCTTGCGGATCACCTTCACTGTATCGGTATTTTTGAAAGATCAAATTGCCCACTCTGTTTAAGAAAGACGTAGTCTTGGGCAGAAACAGTTAGTTGGAATGTTCGGCTCTACGTGGAGACTTTGAAGTGAAAAGATAATCGAGTGCAAGACATCTGCTGACGGGACATTGACTTTTATATCTTGCTTTATCTTTTTATGTGTTTCTTGTCTTATTGCAAGAGTTTTTCATTTTATTATGCAATTGGAGACAAATAAAAGTATTGGCAATAACTACCCAAAATTTTGCAGAGGTTAAATTTTCGAAAAAAAAACGGAAAAAAACGTAATTATAACTAAATTTAAAAATTTTTACTTCAATATAAATAACTAAAAGTGATGATAATTAATAAGTGAGTACTGAGTAACGAATAATACAATGTACATTGCAACACGCATTTCATAACTCTAGCTCTGTCTCACCGCATCACTGACAACGAAACTCGTAAATGAAATTCCTCAATATTCCATTTTTTAATTTTTAAAATGGTTCCATCCAAAAGCTCAGCGATCCAAACAGCAAGGAATTTACACAGTATGTGAAATGTGGGATTTAGGAGAAGAGAATATTACGAGGTGAGTCGGAAAATAAGTTTTCCTGGTCGACTGCGGTCAGAGTTGTGTTTGAAAATCGAAACGTAGATTGAAAAATTAAAGATAAGACAAAAATTTATTTTTCTGCATAAGTACCAAGTACATTGAGAAATTTTTCATACCGTTTGATAAGCTTCGAAAAGGCCTCCAAGAAAATCTCAGGATGGAAGAAGAGTTAAACGGCTTGTTTGACTTCTGCATTGCTTCCAAAGCGCCTTCAAGTTTCTTCTACAAGCTTCTTCTTCAAAGACGAAAACAGATGAAATTCATTTGGTGCGAGATCAGGACTGCATGGTGGATGGTGTAAGCGCTCTCAACCAAGAGTTGCAAGATAATTTTGAGTAGCCGTCACCGAGTCATCCAGCAACAGAATGCCAGATTTGAGAAGCACGGGCCGCTCTTTCCGAATCCCCCCTTTCAATTTCGACAGGATGTCACAGTACCGCGTAGCATGTACCCAATGTACTAACGAACGATGTATCAGTATCTTGCGTATTCACCAGCTGTGTCGTCTTTCGTCCATAGCCTTTAAACACTTCTTCCGTGTGCAAAGTCCTGAGATTTTCTTGGAGGGCTTTTTGAAGCTTATCAAGCGGCATGAAAAATGTCTCAATGAACTTGTTACTTTAGTAGAAAATTAAAGTTATGTCTTATCTCTTTAATGTCTCATTCTATGTTTTGACTTTCATACACAACTCTGACCACAGTCGACAGGGAAACTTATTTTGCGACTCGCCCTCGTAATTGGCAGATTTTATACTAATTTTTACTTAAATAATGGTGGAAGGTTGCAGTATATTTTTTCTTATCGGAGAAGAAAAAGATTAAACACTCCGCAATAATTTTAACATACGTTTTGTTACAAGGTGCCACACTTTACTTTTTGGATATCTTTGTGTTTATTCGTATTTTTTACTTTTTTTTCGAGTGATTCACCACAAACAAAGCATTTTTTTTAAGATTCACAAAAATTATCTAAAAACATTTAAAAATATTTAAAATTTTTGGATGTATTGTCTTGCACCGGGTTGAGCATGAGTTTTCATTAAAATATTCCATATAAGCTAGCTGGAGAAACTGAAGAGTTTTATTTTAAAAATCCACCCGTGCGAAAAGAACGAGTACAGCTTCCAAAAAATAAAGTTTTAGCACATTGTTTCTCTAATTTAAATTCCTAGTATATTTCGAAGTCACATTTCATTAGACATGGGTATTATAGTGAAAACAATGGATATTGGAAATTGTGGAGTAAAAATATTCGAATGATTGTGGGAGAAAATGTTGATACAGAGAAAAAAAAAAACTCGCGTGATAGATACTCACGTGAGTTTTACATACTACAGAGAAAAAGAAACTCACGTGAATCTTACATAATACATAAATTTGTGTATCGAAGAAATTGGTGTAAAGGATAAAAAGACCTTGTGTTGACACTCTCTGTCTAAATAAATTCTTTTCACAAGTATGTAAAAAAAGCAATATATATTCCTTTAAGATAATAAAATTACAGCCCACAACTTATTTATTTCAAAAAATTTTATTGTTAGTGAATTCATAAATTTGATGTCTGAGTTCATAAACTCCTTCTAGGTAAAACACAATGTATCACATTCTTCACCAGGCGCCTGGCTCGCGAAGCGACGACACAATCCTTATTGCGACATATTTTTGTGCGTAAGTATATGTTTGTGTATATATATTTTTATTATTTACTTGGGAAAGTTATGCCATTCCATAATTTTCTCAATAATTTTCTACGCTGTTATTATCTGGGTTCACAGAAGATCGCGTGACTTTTTAAATCATATTCACCGCAGTCGTAGATCATATTGTATTGGGCGAAAAAAAATGTATACTAATTTTTCTTGTGACCTCACAGAATTCTAAAGTTTTCTTCTGTATTTCTTAGATGGTGCTGATTACAGATGCGTAGAATTTTAAGAAATGTGAGTCTGGCAATAATATTCCATACATGGTTAAAAATTATGATTACTGAAGTTTTATTTTTTTAAAATCCATGTTACTTATATAATAATAAAGGGAAACAAATTATGACGGCATAGCCCAAAGACGGTAAGACTCAGATATTCAGAATTTGACTGAATTGTTTAGAAATTCAGATTAGATTTTTTTTATTCAATGTTGAAGTAGTTTTTGTGTATTTTACGGCTTAACCCTTGGAGGAAGCCTTAGAGTTCTAGCTCTTGAACTTTCCGAGAAATCCAAGTTTTCGAAGGAGATTAACTTAGTTTCGAACGTGTAAACCAGCGTTTCTCAAACTGTGGGGCATGATAATCCTGAGGGAGGGGAATAATACTAACATTATTAATTTACTGAAAGGAATCAAAACAAAATACATTCAGAGATAATAAAATATATACATTTACAATGGTACAATATACTTATAAATGCGTCAGTACTGTGCAATATATTTGATCATTAATTCATCAATACTAAGTTAAGAACAAGTTTAATCAGTACTAGTGACCCCATGGGCTTGTAAATTACAAAATTATATACAAACTTTAATACTTATCTTGATAATTTGTACAGTTTATAATTAAAGGCATATTTTAGCTTTAGCGTCAAAATACGTTATTATTGAATTCAATACAGTTGTATAGTGGGGGAGGGGGCACAATGAAAATTATGATTGAAAATTGAGTCGCAAACATTGAAAGTTTGAAAAGCACTGGTGTAAACTAATCTTAGAATTTTTTATGAATTTGAAAAACAACCCTAAAAATCGTAAATTCTTGAATTACTATGTTTTTTTTTGTCTACAATTTGTCAATCTAAAGGCATATTTTTCATACAGTATAAAGAATGAAAAGTTGACTCTAAAAATGGAATAAAGTATGATTAAGTGAATTTTTTTTAAATTTTCAATAGCGTTCATTAATTACTGAGCTAATTTTCGTTTTTTTCTCCTCCTTGATCGCAAAAGAAGAATATTGCTCCGACATGTAAAATTCTGTCTTATATAATAGTGGTCCACAACCACCGGTCCATGGATCAAATGGCACCATGCCGCCCCATGAACAATATAAACTACCTCCATTTTATTTACTGTGGTGTATTTCTCTTGGGTTGGTTCACCTTTCTATAGTAATCACTCTATAATCAATGTTAAATCACTTTAAACTCATTTTTTGGTGTAACTCTACTTTATTCTGAAGGCATATTGAAATACAATTAAATTAAAAGTATAAAATCAAAATAATCTAAAATATAAAAATATAAGCAATCAACGTCCCACTCTCAGCTGGACGCGGTAAAATTATCAAACGTTGACCGATCCTTGCTGAGAAAGAGGTTGGAAAGCACTGGTATATATCACCATATAACGTCATGGTCTATCTTTTCTTTCAACTGGAGATCGTTATATTAATCATTAATAGTAAAACCTTATGCTTTCCAGATAGATATTGTTAAATTTTATTTTAAAACTTCAGTTTTGTGAAGAAGGGTACTGTAGTTTGTAATATATATTTGTTTGCATTGAGAATTATAAGTCAGAAAAAAATTTTAGATTGTACCGTGATTTTCAAATTATTCTCATATAAATTGTAATGTTACCGACTTAAATAATAAAGTTACAGATTTTTCCTTCGAAAAATATTTCTTCCTCTTTACTTATACCAAAACAGAACTATTGTAAAAAAGACAATTACACTTTCAACCATATTTTACGATTTAAAATATAGTCATCAACTTCACTTACATTGCTCTACACACACACTCTATACTAACCTATTCCTTTATATAACCTTAATTGCTTTGGCTTTTTTTAAAAATAAAATCTGTTTAAAAAGAAGAAGTTTATCTTTCTATATTTATAACTTAAAGAAACCTCATATATGAATGTAATTTGTTCTTTTTTTTTTGTGACATGGCTTTAAAAAAAATCCCCACAATATTTAAATACAGGCATCTTTTATAAAAAAAATGGTACAAAATTTGCGATTATTATCACACGGATTCGATATTATACGTCACAAAACTTGAATTAGTTTTCAATCGAATTAAATGAATTTTTTTGTTGAAAAAGACCTTTTTCGCAGTAATACGTAGTGGATAATTTTTAAAGCGAATTGCTTTCTTTAGCTCCTTATAGAGAAATTCTAAAAGAATTGCAGGATCGAAACAAGGTCAGATAACTTTTGCAACGATGTAGAAATAACTCGGGAAGAGGAGTTTCTACCAACTTCGAGGGTAAAAAATTGATTTGCTGTAATTTCTGATGAGGATGATGAAAATTGATTTTGTGATCCTAATAAGCCATTTCTATTTATTTTATGATAATAATATATAATTATATTTTATATTTTTAATTTTTGTGATTCATATTTTTGTTTTTTATTAAAAACTTGAAGTTGACTTACTACTTCTTCATTTGTATGTTTTATTGGAATGAAATGTCAGCTATCATAAAATGTTACACCTTAAGGTATCCGACTACGTTCGGAACCTTGATTTTGCAAAATTGTATAAATGAATAATATTTTTGATATTTAGTGTCACTTATATAGATTAGAAAACGTATATAAAATTGTTTTAAGAATATTATTACACTAAAAAATTATTTAAGTACAATATTTTGACAAAAAATGAACATAGAATGACCCATTTTCAAAACATTCTCCTTTTATGAAAAAAGCTTCAATAATGATAATATTTTGCTTGTATATAGCTCAGACCTATGTACAGAGGCTGAATTAGAATTTTTGAAATATATAACTTAGAAGTGGGTTTATCTAGAGGGAACAACAGAAGGGAAGAAATTTTAAGAAAAAAACGCCGATAATTATTTCAATGGGTTGTAACACTGAAAATAATGTGAATTTTTCAAAAATCATAGTTCAGACTCTCTGAAAAAGTCTTTACTTTATATAAGCAAAATATTATTATTTTAGAAGCATTTTTTATAAAAGGAGAACATTTTGAAAAAAGGTTATTCTAAGTTAACTTTTTGCCAAAATATTGTATTTAAATAATTTGTTTTGTCAAAATGTCCTTAAAACAATTTTATACATATATTCTAATCTAAGTGACACTAAATATCATGCAAATTGTCCGTTTATGCGCTTTTTTTAAACCACGGTTCCGAACGTAGTCGGATACTTTTAAGATTTCATTTCGATATAACACGGTACACAATGACTTGATTTATATTATTTCAAAGTTCCGTGAAACACTGTTTTGATGCAACACGAAACACGGTTTCGTTGCAATACGGTACATATTGCCCTGATTTATATTATGTACATACATAATTAATTTAAAATAAATAAATAAAAATATTAAAGTAAATAAACAAAAAAGTTTCGTATACCACAGTTTCAATATAGCACAGTACGAATGAACCGTGCTATACAACGGACGCTTATACACCTATCCTCCAATTTACACGAAGAATAGGTTTCTTAGAAAATCGGTTAAACCAAAAGCGTAGATTTTCTTACATAAAACAAGCCAATAAATGTGCACAATTTAGTCATTTATTTCAATGTAAAATAAAACTAATTTATGATTTTATTGTATTAAATTCCATTTTTTTTAGTTGTATCTTGTAACCATATCATTAATGATTTCTCCATATTTTTTCATTGTAACATCTCTTACGTATGAAACTACGCGCATACTCAAAGATCCAGTTGCTACACTTTTTCTAAGGAAGTCTTCATTTCTTGCTATCCTTCTTGCGGCTTCAGTCATGGAATAAAAATTAGCTTTCTCTATTATTTAGATGAAGTAAAAATTTTATTTTGTTTTCTGAAAATGTAATTTTTTTTTCAAAACTTTTTTTGGCTTGGTAAAGCTCTAAAATGTCAATATAATCGTAAATAAAAAATTTGAAACTATATTTTTTTAAAAATTAATAGCAGTTAAATATGTTTTAAAAACCTCAATAAAAAAAGCATAATGAAGTACATTTTTCTGCGGCTAAAAATTTACTACAACAAACAACATCAACATAAAATTCTATTGTACAAACAAAAGGGAAAATATTCCTTTTTCCAGATTGCAATAAAGGGATTTCAAAATAGAAGAGAATTAAAAAATGAATATAGAAATACAGGCGTTAAAGTTATCAAGCGAATGGAATTAAAAATAACCACAGGATTATTTTTTGAAGTCTAATATTTTAAAAACCGTAAAAGCGATATCGTGTAAAACAAGTATCGTGTAATTCGGAGAAGAGGTGTATTTAGAGAGTCCGCAGAACTAAGTAAGAAATTCTTAGTATGCTTCCCACTGAATTAATCCATTTTTGGAAGTTGTTTTTATGAATCGAATTTTCCACATCAAAAGAACAATTAATATTTTTTAAGTAGAGTATTGTTAATTGTTTTATTTTACTCATATTTACTTACGAAATTATGACTGAAAAAGGTTTATGAAAACATGATTTCTTCTGAAATGGGAAAAGAAATTCTATTCCCTCGACTTTCAATTTTATGAAAGAAAATCACTGTCTTTATTTCAACAACGACCTTACATATGCCTTTCCAACGAATTTTTGTAAGGAGAACTACAGTATTAAATGCCATTATTTATCATTTAAAATACAGTAATACCCCGAACTTAATAATTGGGGAGGGGGGACTAAGTGATTACCACGAATGTCGGGGTAAAAAATAATGTACAATATAATCTTAGATTATACTAATACAAAATCGTAAGCCGAATTTATTTTGATGTGAAAGGGGTTTCATAAACTCTAACTAACTAGCCTATCGGATCAGAATCTCAAGCAAAATTTCCTCATAACATGCTAATCATTTTTTTATTCTTTGTTTTGTTGAAAAATGCGATCTTCGTTGGAGTCTATATTTTCTAAAATTTGTAGTACATTTTCAAATAAACTGAGGCCTTCTGTCAAATTCCCAACAGTCATTCCTTCTTCTGATTGAACTTGGTTTAAGATTCAAGTTCTTCAATTTTTTGCTCTTGTTCATGCATTTCTATGGGCCTGTCAACTCCTCACTGTTGGAATCCAGCAGTCCACTATCCACTTCTGTTGTTGTGGCTAATGCCGCCTGTCTGACGTAGTCAGATCGAGGCCCACGAAAATCTTCGTGGCAAGGGGCTAGAAGTACGTCTATCGTTGACCTTGGCCTTGAGCACCATACAGGTGACAATACGAATTAGCTCGGCGAAATTCCACGAAGGGACGATAGATGGCGGCCCCACCTATCTCCAGCTCCCCAATTTAGGCATGGAACTGAAGGGGAGGGAAATATTATCCAGTCTCCTGCACTCGTGATTCAGCCCACAAGACTTTCGGACCCACTGATTTAAGGAGCATGTACTCCGTGTGTACTCGGAGGGTATTTGGTGGCATCGGGCATCGAACCCAGGCCTTCCGGTATGGAGTCTGATGCTCTAACCCCTAGGCTACCCACCTATGACTATTCACTTCTAAATTTATTTACCTGACAAGATCGCGAACTTCTTCAATCCCTTGTAAATTTCATCAGGCTCTAGCACTGACTCAGTTTGAGTTTCAGAGATAAAGGGGGGTGGGGGTGGCACAGCACTTTAAAAAAATAAAAGACGCGATTCTTAAATCCCGTTACTCCGGGTTCATGTTCAGTCGAGGTATTACTGTACACAACTCTACAATTTAATAATTTCATTGATATTAATAAACCAATATTATAGATCATCAATTATCGGGGATTAGATTAACCAGAAAACGGGTTCTCTGGAACCCCATCGTCAAAAGTTTTTAAAATTTCTTTCTTTTAAAAAAAATCACATTGAAACAAAGCATTGATATCACACTTGACTGAAGGTTTCACTTCTTTTGTAAGTAAAACACGTGATGAGGATTCACGTGATAGCACGCGACTCACATGACGTGATGACAATGCAGTTCTGGATCAAAATTTATGAGTTTTCTCTTCTGCATTGCTGATAAAATGCGCGTTGAGGTTATATAATTCAAATTGTGAAGTATTCTTTCATTACAGTTGAAAAATCTGAAAAATGAATAAATCTGAATGTGGTCAGTCAGTGAATATGTTAATGAATGAATAAAATGTGGGGAAAATATTGAATGTGTGTGGAATCATTAAAGTCAAACAAAAGTCAGTTGAATTTGTTCATCAGACATTGAAACATCAGACGTTTGAACATCAGACAGTCGAAATGGAGATATGTCTAAAAGAAAAACAATGGAATTCTCAAAATTTAACAAGCTGAAGCAATGCTTCTGTGGTTCCACCAACAACTGTCTGAGGAAAATACCGCATCGGGTGCTGCTTGTTCAGTAAAAGCAAAGAAATTTCAGAAATTACAATAATTTGTAGGGTTTATACTTCTTTTGTTGGATGACTAGATTTACACCGTATCCGAAAAAGAATGTATCCTATTTCTTTATTTTTCTAAGTACCCAGGTTGTAGAGAAAGGGGAAAATATCCTCCAAGCAGAAGGCATTTTGTGCTGTGGAATAGGCAAAAGCAAAGTCTGTTATGACGGTTCAATGCAACTTTCGGCGATAATTTGGGGTCGATCCACCGAACAAGAACTCATTTAAACGCGTTGGAATACACAACTAATGGAGACAGGTTGCCTATGCAAGTTGCCAATGTTGCCTAATACTACAAGCTCAATATTTTGTAGAAAAGGAAAGTTTAAAACTCGAACAAACCTATAATGTCGACGAACTAGGATTGTGTAGAAAATGTTTCTTGTGATAATTTCTAGTGTGGGAATAATAAGCGTTTTTTTTCTGGAACACATGCTTCTGAAGCAGTACTATGACAGCAACTTTGTGCTATGATGATGTGTCCAGCCCCCGCGCGCCCGGTGATTTTTTCAAAACTATTAGTTAGCCCGAAAATGTAAGAAAGTCCCAATATTTCTCTTAAGTCAAAAATGTAAATAATTTACTTGTTAACTGTTATAACAATATGTCAGCGTGAATTTATTGCGAACTATTTACAGACTAATTTAAAACAGACTTCCTTCAGTCAATGCGTCTATTTCTCCAACCATTTGGTCTGCTGTGTTAATTTTAGACGATATCTTTAGTCATTATAATGAAGAATATTCTTAAGTATTAATATGACAATATTTCTAAAACTATTTACCCTCGATTGAAACACTATTAAAACAAATCATGAATCAAGGAGAGATTCAGAATCTAATAGCAATTTATCACCGAAATTTACTGTTCATGTTTGTAGAAGAAGGCTGTAATGATTTGTATGCATTTGAATACACCTGACAGTACTGGATACAATTCAGTATATTGCTTCTGCTTTGAAATCAATATAATTGTCATCCATTTATATAATTGTCCGTGGTGTGAAATTTTACCTGAAAGTAAAAGGACGAAGTTTTTGAAAAAGCTCTTGTGAAGTAATGAATTGTCTTGAGCACTTTGCAAGACGCAGTTGGATGAGAAAATGTTATGACAGGAAGAAAGGCATCATTTGGATAAACGAAAGAAAAAACCGTGCATGAAATATTGAATACCAATGAAATCCTTCATGGCATTACAGGGCCTGTGCAAAAAGAACCAGTCACCGCAGAAAAATAGACCTTATACCGGAGGGGTAAGTTGGCACAAGCCAGTATGCGTAAGTCACAATTCTGCACAATAACACATCTTGAAACTTTTTTCTTTTTTTAAAAAAATATTTAGAACAAAGACAGTAACTCAATAGAAAACAAATCCTTAGAAATCTGCATGCACCATTCGGTGAAGTTATTAAAAGGACGAAGCGTATGAATTAGCCTTCTTAGCATAAACAGTAAAAAATCAAGCACGCACTAACTTTTAAAATATTGCACCCTCTTCCATGTTTATATATAACTACTTAACCAGGATATTTCCTATTCATTCTGGATAAACGACAGTGCTATGTAATTTTTTTTATTACTGTACAAAAATTCAGTACACGCTTTCTTTTTATTTCTTAAACCAGCCCATTTCAGTTTTTTAATGATAAAAAGGGGGGGGGGACGCAAGGAAACTGTCACGTTCAAAATATAGAGAATTATGCACTAAAATTCCCAAATTAGGTTTAATTTCACTGAATCTCCATCTTTTTATGTACTGAATTTTATGTATTGAGGTTATAAAAATAAGAGCATCACTCATTTAAAACTCTAAAAGCATTTACTAAAACTCACAGTCAAAATCACACGAAGTACACGACAAGGAAATCAAAAGAGAGCAATCACAGGATCGTGTAACAGATATCATTAGTTGGGCGTATGATTTTTACATCGATAGAAGTTAACTGACGAGTATATCGTTATATAATACAACTGCAATTCTGTATTCAGCAATTTTTTGACAGCACATTTAAACTGTCATAAATACTGGGAAGCTAATTATGAAATGATGCTTTAAAAATATATGAAAATCATTTAATAACAATATAATATTTATTAAAAAAAAAACAAATTATGTAGATTATTTCCTTAAACTGCGACTGCATATTGTGATAAAGTTATTTTCAATATCTGCTTTTTAATTACGCTTCGTCACAGCGTACATTCGCAGAAGCAAACAGCAAGCATTCGTGGAAACTATTTATTTGTGTCTCATTTGAAAAGAGACAAATTACACATTTAAAAGCAATTATAGGCGGTCCAGCCCAGTTTGAAGTATGAATTTTTTTTCTTCTTTGTCCTAGTTTGATGATTTGATAGATTAGCTCTCTCTCTCTCTCTCTAAACTTCTTGATTTTTAAATTATATAGGACTAAAATCAGTGAAATGTGACGATGTCTTCTCGCCTAACCCACGTTTAACTGGAGGGAGAATAGAGGTTGGTAGGTAAGTAAGCACGGAAGTCAAAAATTGTTTTTTCCCCTCTTTTACTAGTTAGCTACTTTCAGGAAACACAACATTCGAATTTGGGCCGTGAGATACCACATTTATTTATTTGGTGTATTTTAATTAGAGTGAAATTCTTTATTGGTGGATGTTATTGGATCAAATCCTCCAATAAAAAAATGCCAGAGGAACGCCCTTTGATTAGGTGAAACCGATATACCACTTTTTTATCGCAATTATGCATCTAGATTATTCCTTTCTGCCTAAAGGAATGCAACTCGATAATGAATGCTTAATTGAATGATTCAAATAAGGATTATTCTAATGGTAATTACATTCACTTTCGTTCTTTCTGTGATAAATGAATTGAATTTTAAATGAATGTTATGGATTTATTGCATTTTTTATTTATAAAAGTTCGTTATATAACAATGTCTTAAACTCAATTTGTTATGTAACGAACTTTCTTCACATAAAACAATAAATCCAAAACATTCACTTTTATTAATCTCATTATAGCAGAGAGAACTATAGTGTTTCTCAGTGCATTCTTTAAGAAGTTGTGGTGAAAGAAGCATTTCTCATTCTCATTTATTTTATTGTGGTGCTCATCACACACCGTCTTAGTGTGTTTACAGGGTTTACTTAATGTGTCACACACTAGGGCAGGGGTGACCAGGGCAGACTCAAAACTATTCTAAGGGGTTTCCATATTGAATTCGGGACCCATGGTCGGGTTTACCACAGAGTATCCCCCTAGTGACTGAGGGTGACAACCCAAGGGAACGACATTAGTTTAAAATTTTATATAAACATTATTATTATTATTATTTTGAGAATCTGCATTGGAAGAAATACATTAACAATTTTGAATATGAGAAATATGAGATATATACACAAAAATAAAATATATGAATGAAATATATACAAATATAATACAACAAAAAAAAATTCCAACTGAAAGTTCTTCTAGAAGGAGAAATATATATATATATATTAAGTGAGACATAATTGGCTAGTTTTTTTTTGGAAATTGTACATGTCTTCCTGATTTTGTTGTAAAGATTGGTTTGTCATTAGTAGATAATTTATCATCTTTTATGCTTTTGTTCACTGTAGGTAGAGATTCACACACAGTTTCTGAGAGAAGATGCGCGGGTTTGACGCGATCTTAAGAAAAAAACTGTAGTTTTTCGACCATTAACGTCAATGGTGATGGTTTTGTCTGTTCTGGACAGAACTTTATGTGGTCCAGTATACGGTTGACGTAAAGGGGGTTGCACACGATCGATTCTTAAAAAGATGTGAGATGATGATTGTAGTGAAGGATGAATGTAGAATTGATCAGTGCAGTGAGCATATGTTGCCACAGGATTCAGTTGTTGCATTCTGTTACGGATTCGGGACCCATGGTCGGGTTTACCACAAAGTATATCGATAGTAATAAGAAATTTTATACAATGACCCTTTCAAATAGCTTTCCACTTTGAGACCCATCTGAATATAAAAAAAGGCTGAAAATTCAAAAAAGGTGGTAAAATACCAGTAAACGCTATCCCAATCTGCACCACAAACTGCCTTTGTGCCAGTCGAAAAATTTGGCAAAGGTGGTTGGCCGTGAACGGTTCGCTAACTATTCTTTTGATGTTTAAAATTATGTATGCTTCTCTCGTTCGCGAATGGTTCGTTTCGTAGATGTATATGTTCTTTTAATTACTGATATCTTTTTATACGTGAAATCGTTTTACGTTTAATGAATACTTAATTTTGTTTACATAATGCTGACTTTAAGAAACCATTAGAGAAATTATTCTTTAACATCATTTGTAGTATTTTAAGGCAGCATATTTTCATTTTATTGTATTAGACCGCACATTTAATGTAACGTATTTTCAATTTATTTTTAATATATTTAAATTATTTTATATTAATTTTAGGCTCATAGAGGTTCAAACTGTTATTCCCCCCCCCCAATATATAATGAAGAAAAATGCCAACTTTATAAGATAATTTATTTTCTTACTTTTTTTGCTAAAAGATTTGTGTTTTGATAAATAATAAGTTAATAAATTTGAACTAAATTTTTATGTACAAAAGCAAATTTACAGCTTGAATAATTCTTACATCTCAAAAAGTATTGGATATTTAAATATTAGTGAACTGGCATCCTCGGATAAGAGAAATATTTTAGATTTGAATATTTTCCTTCTTTATAAAAGAGAAAAAAATAAGTAAAGAAGTAACCTGCTTTAAATGATTGCCTTTTTTCTGCAAAGGGAGATAGGCAAGGTACGAAGGTAGTTCGATATTTGGATGATTGCACTGGCCTAGAAAAAATCCAGCGGTTTTTTAATGTTACTGTTTTTCTTATTTTTTTTTTATTTAGATAAAAGAATTCAATACATTTTTAAGGTGAATATATTCTTTTTTTTTAATTTTTTTTTTTTTTTTTTTGAATATATTCTTTCATCTCATCGAATTGTATGAGATTCTGGGACTATTGACCTTGAAAGAGACTTGAGTTACCATAAATACTTTCTAAAACATTCAGTAGAAATTCATATTTGCTAGACCTAAATATGCGTTTCTGTAAGCCCTCTTCATGTTTTTTGCAATGATGGTGTGTTAATACACAAAAATGTATTTTAAAATGAGAAAATGAAACTTTGTATTTTTTTACTTTGTTTATTCTTTGTGTAAAATATACACAAATAAAAAGCTTTAATTAAATTTTAGACAAACAATTTTAAGTTACTTCGATAATATTATATTTATATTTGTATTGAGGTTTCTGTTAATTGATCAGAATAGTTGGAATTAAAGATTTAAATAGAGCCTCCTAAGAGGTAATAAAGAAATTACGATAGAATGCTGTTTTTGTAATTATTTATTATTGAATTATATATATATTCAGTGCTGATGCTCCCAAAACCTAACTAAAAATTTAGTAATAATATAAATATTTTAATGTGAACATGAAAGAGAACTTTTTTTAAATTCTAAATATGTGTTCTGTCGTATTATATCTAATACATATTGATACAACAGTGACTGATGAATAATAATAATTACAATGTGATTAAGTATAATAGAAAATCTGATTTTTTCTGTTTTCAGTACTAAGGCAAATAAGGTTTCATGCTTCGCAAGTTTGATTTATGTTTTATTTTAAATTAAATCATACATTATTTTATATACAACCTCTGACAATAAAGTTCGGTGAATAGTCCCGTAACATTAACGTAGATGAACATTAACGAAAGTTACCTTACTATCCTTCGAAATAGTCACCTCCCGTAACTATGCGCCACTGAGATCTGCTATACATGTCCTGGAAACTTTGCAAGAAGTTTTCTTTTGGAATGGAGTTCAAAATCCTCGTCGCAATTTGTTTGGATGTCAGGAATATCGTCAAACCTCTTTCCTTTTAAACTGAGTTTGAGTCGTGAAAATAGGAAGAAGTCTGAAAGATTGAGATCTGGCGAGTATAGTGGATGTTCAATTTGCTTTCCCCCTTTTTTGCCAGGAATTGTTTGACGATTTGATTGTGTGAGGATGAGCATTGTCGTTAACAACCCCCCACCCCCACACACACACGAGCCTTGTTGTGCAAACTGGGTCGTTCCCTACGTATCCTCCACGTTTTTCTCAGCACTAAATACTGGGTAATAATTAATCGCATGGAATCACGGAAAATCTGCAGTTCATCAACTATCATGTGCACAGTTAATTAGCGATCCTTAGTGATTAATTTCCTCACTTTCTTATTGTTTTCGTCACTGACGGAGGTCGCCAGTCTTCTTCTACGGGGGTTGTCCGAAACACTTTCCCGGCTTTCCGAAAACGGGGGAACCACTCGTACACATACTTCTTGGAAAGTGCTTGATCTTCATGAACTCGTATCAGCATCGCACAAGTTTCTTTCGGTGTCTTACTAAGCTTAAAATAAAACTTGAAAATTTTATTCCTTCACTTTCCTGAACTCAGTTAAGAACCAACGCACTGAACAAGCACTTTGTAAAACAAGTATTACATGGAACATAAACAACGCTCAACTGGGCGGAGGCAGATGTTCAACACCTGCCGCTACGCATGTGCAGCGTTTTGTTTCGCCAGTGTTTCCAGATCGGACGTTCTGATTTCATTCACTGAACTTTATTGTCAGAGGTTGCATGTCAAATCATAAATACACAAATATTTTCATAATTTAGAAAGTTATTATTACTATGGTTGATTTCATAGGTAAACTTTCGTACTTTCCATATTACTCATTGAAATTTAAATGTATTCATATTTGATAGTTTCAACAGTATGATCGACTTTTTCATTTATCGTATCTAAAACGCTAGTATTCTATGATAATTTTTTTTATCTAAGCACTTCGCCATTTTTATTCGGAAGATAGTCGCAATCAAATTCTAGATTACTATTAAAAAATAAATTTAATCCCAATAAGAATTAATTTGTGTTATTTATCTATTGTATACAACAAATAATCTAACTGATCTATCTACATAAAAAATCAATCTGATAAGATACTTGAAAAATGCCCATTTTTTTAAAAAAATATTTAATCTTTTTAAAAAAAAAAAATTTAAAATGTGATATCGTGAATTAATATGGTGATTGGATAGTTAATAAATAACTTAGATTTTCATATTTTTGATAAATTTGACTTCAGTCGCTTAGAATAATATTTTTTTTTTCGCTTTTTACTTGCCTTTAATTCAGGTGGCAGATTAAGGGCATTTTTATTTTTATTTTACGTACATTTATTTGTGCGTAACGATTATTTGTATTCAATTTGTATGCAATTAATTTGTATGCGATTATTCGTATGCAATTAATTCGATACTTCTCGAAGTAAAAAGATTTTTTAAATAAAATACATCTTCTTAATTATACCTGCGTGTAATTTTACCTTCATCTACTAACAAAAAATAGATGTATAATCCTTATATTTCTTTTACTTATTTGATTTATTAAGAACTGTAAAGATAATTATATATTCTGCTTTAAAAACGTTCACAAAAATTTATTTTATATGCCACAAATTATATACAGTCGGACTTTGATTAAATGAATTCATCGGAACCGAACAATTTATTCGTTAATTCGGCGTTATTCGTATTATCGGGGTAAAAAAAAATATAGACAATTTTTTTGTACTTACCTTTTGTAAATTCTATAATAAGCAACTACACAAAAAATACCCGTAGTTAACTTTTTATTCAGCAGCTTAAAGTATTATTAGTGAATTATTAAGCAGCAGTAAATTGAAAATTTAAAAAAACAGTCTAATAGATGTTTGAAAATCTTTTTGATTTCTGACTCGAAAGAATTCTTTTTTGACTATATGCAGAAAAAGAAATACTGCATCATTTACATCCTACTGCAAGAGGTAAGTTTTCACAGTTTCCAAACAATGTAAAGTATTAGAAGATGTAAGAGTTATCAACAGCAGTTTCATTATCAATTTCTGCATCAGAATCGCTATTTATTCACAAATTTCCAAAATCAAAATTTTCCGTAAAACTGTAGGCATTGTAAACCTTACATCTCTCAAGAAAGAGAACAAATGGTAAAAATTCTTAAAATATCCCTGCGTTGTGGAGTGGGATGAGATAAGAAAGAAATTTCCTGTCCTATTCAAAACTCCCACGATAGGTTACACTCATGACTCTTCTGCACCTGTAAAGAAGAAGGTTTCACCTTCATTTAATTGGGGGTAAGACAAATTCGTTAAATCGCGATAATCGTTAAATAGGGGTTCGGTAAATCGGTGTCCGACTGTATATATATTGAAATTCCTTAGTAGAGTTGGAAAGCTTAATTTATGAATAAAAACTTGAATAAACTAAAAATGATTGTCTTGATTCCAATAGAGATAAAAATTACTACACATTAAACATAATTGGTTCTTAATGGCTACTTATAAGATATGAATACATGCTTTACGATAGACATGTCTACACAGATTGATCCCACCATCTGATTTAATCATTATAATATGTATTCAAAAATTAATTAACAGCGCAAAAGTACTTTTGATAATTAAATAAAAAAATGACAAAATATAAAAATGGAGGGAACTAAGCAAAAATAAATAAATAAATGGAAATTTTTAAAGTAGTTTTAAGTGTATGCTTCCTATAAATTGTTTGCAATACTCAGGGTAATTCAAAAATAAAAAGCGTTAAAATTTAAAAAAAAAACCTTCTTTAGGAATAAATGTTTCTATTTTTTTGTAACATTTGTATTGTTTTAAGGTAACCAACTACGTTCGGAACCGTGATTTTAAAAACGCGCATACATAGATAATTTTCATAATATTTAGTGTCACTTAGATTAGAATACATGTATAAAATTGTTTTAAGGACATTTTGACAAAAAAAATTATTTAATTACAATACTTTGGCAAAAAATTAACTTAGAATAACCTTTTTTCAAAATGTTCTCCTTTTGTGAAAAATGCTTCTATTATAACAATATTTTACCTGTGTATAGCTCAGACCTCTGTACAGAGGCTCAACTATGATTTTTGAAAAATTCACATTATTTTTAGAGTTAAAACCCATTGAAATAATTATCGACTTTTTTTCTTAAAATGTATCCCCTCTGTTGTCGTAAAACATGGATAAACTCACTTCTAAGTTATATATCTCAAAAATTCTAGTTGAGCCTCTGCACAGAGGTTTGAACTATATACAGGCAAAATATTATTATAGTAGAAGCATTTTTCACAAAAGGAGAATATTTTGAAAATGGGTCATTCTATGTTCATTTCTTATCAAAATATAGTACTTAAATAATTTTTTATTGTAATAATATTCTTAAATAAATTTATATACTTTTTCTAATCTAAGTGACATTAAATATCATAAATATTATCCAGTTATACGCTTTTGCAAAACAATGGCTCCGAGCGTAGTCGGATACCTTAATTAATGATACAATATTCCACACAATATATTACTGGTTTTGATCTGATTTTCATTAACGTCGTCCGTTGAAGGTACATGAGAGTTATTGCTGACGGACCTCGTAATTTGGAACCATAATCAAGTAATGCGGGTGCGAAATGAGCTGGTATCTTACTCTCCAAACTTGCACGCTATATGAGGAATTTGAGCTTTGATAGATTGTATATTAGCTCCTCTACATCAGCACCTTTTTATCGCTACGGACCGGTCAACGTGTGATAATTTTACCGCGGCCCGCTGAGGGTGGAATACGTCAACTGTTTATATTTTAGATTGCTTTGATTAAACAATTTTAATTTAGTTGCATTTAAATATGCCTTCAGAATAAAATATAGTTTATACAAATTTGTTTTATGATTTTATTTTATAGACCATCTTATTAGCTTAATAAAAATACTAAGTTTTTTGTTTTCCATTCTTTAGAACAAAAACTACAAGTGTTTTAATTAAAGCAGATGCCATAACTTTACACACAAGATGTCAAACTTTAAAATGCGTTTTACTCGAAATGTGTTTTTTTCGAAAAACCAAACGCGGACAGCGATTGCTCAAAAAGTTTTGAAAATAATTTAATGAAACTTTTTGTAAAAATGTTTTGTATAACAGTAGATGTGTTTTGTTCTTCAAATTTATCAATCTCTGTATTATTACAAAATTTACAGTTCCTTATGTGAATATAATCACTGTTTTTTTAAGCAATTTCCTATTGTCACTAAGATAGAGGGCTCTAGTTTTTGTAAAAATTAAAATATCTATTATCCTGAAGGTCATTTCAAACTTGAATAACAAAGTAACACATTAAAATTGAAATATTTAGAATTTGTTCGAAAAATTTTTATACAGAGTGGGGCCCTGTTTATGTAATTTTTTGAACATTTTTACCAGTTTTTTCCCATTTTAATAATAATAAATTTTTTTTCTGTTTTCAATTTTACGATTTTTTGCTTAAAATATACTAAATAAACCTAAAAATCTCAAAAATATCCCCATATCTTCATTTTTTCAAAAAAAAGTTGTCGCAAGTAGTCGGATACCTTAACGTGGAATATAAAGTGATTTCCGTGAGAAGTTGCGTAAATCCGAGAGAAATGCACCTCTTTAAATAAAATGGCAATGGTTTAATGTTCCTTAGGCGGCCCGGCACCATTTGATCCACTGACCGGGGGTTGTGGATCACTGCTCTACATGACAGGTCTTCAGTGGCACAAGGACTCCAAGCCGCGAGTCAACAACGCTGGTCGCGAGGCCATTACAATAACCTCTCGGCTACCAGGTCGCCAAAATGGTACGGAAGTCTCTTTGCTTGTTTACAAAAATTGCATTTTTAAAAATAATCGGACAGAGTGTAATTCATTTTCATGGGATTAATACATTTTGAGAAAAATGAAATTTTATATTCGAATGGATATTAGAATTTCACTGAGTAATATAGAAGTAAATAATAACTGAACTGTTAATTTCGAAATTTGAACTATAAAAAATAATGTCTTATGAAATAATACAAATATAATCAACGAATACACAGTTCAATGACTTGCATTTTAAATTTTTCGAAAATATTTATAGAGCAATGATCCAATGGAAAATAAAAATAAAACTAAGTTTTAATGAAATATACAAACGCTTTATATTTTTCATATATATTACATTTATAAATTTAATATGATTGATAAGAATATTCAAAAAATAAGTAAAAAAGCAAATTATTTCTAAATTACCGAAAAAATTTTTTGCATAAAAATATTTATTTCAAAAATGATGAAATGTTATGCAGTGGTATGACACTTTGAATAGAATAAAAAGTTTTTGAAGGGCAATAAACTTCGGTAGCATTAATTCAAACTCCAAAATATTTTGTCTTATTTTTTGTAGTATAAAATTAAATTCATGTATAAATAATATAAGATTCACAAAAAAAGTTTCACTTAATCAAATATTTAAAAAATATTCTGTGTTAGGAAAAAATAATCTTAAAGAGTTGTTTTACCAATACATGATTTATTTTCATGAGAATTCAAGAGGGGGGATAATTTCCATGAAGAAATGTATATTATCTTTTTCTAAAAAAAAATCAATTTATGTTGCTTCGAAAGCTTTCTTCTTAAAATTATTTGCTCTCGAATGAGTTTTAGATTGATTTTTTTTATTTCATCCAGCATCAAATTATTTTCCGGAAAAGAATGTTTTACTTAAGAATATATTGTACGCATAAATTATTCTTAGAGATTGCAGTCACTAAATTTTAGTCTAAAAAAAACTATGAGACATTTAATGACATACAAATTGATGCAAAATTAATAAATCTAATATATACTACTTACATAATACACCTGAATTTTATTTATCAATGATCTGGTTGATTAACGACTGTGCTACATTAAATGTTTTGATTAATGATGTTAGAGGCGTGATTTAAAAATTTTTTTAAATAAAGTTATTAATTGGGAAAAGTTTTAGAAAATTGGAAGAGTGATCTGAATTTCAAATGTTTTAATTACTCAAAAACATTAAAAAAACGGAAAACATATTAAAATGTTTTTCATTAATTTCTTTTGTGTAAGAAGTCTAAATATTGTTCTATTGCAAGTTTTTCATTTGATTTTTATGAATTCATATTGAGTTTATATAACCGTTCCGGATTCTTTTTATTTTTTTTGAAAGTGAAAACATTTTATTAATAAATTTAAGTTTTTTCTAAAGTAATTTTTTTGTTTTAAATTTTTTTTTTGTATATTACGATAGTTTATTTAAACATATTTCTTACACTTACTGAAAGATTTTTTTGAAATGTTTATTCAGCTCTTTTGTAGGAAGAAAAACTAATGCTTTAAAAAATTCTGGTTCTAAAAAAAAACTTTGTAGGCAAAATGAATAGCGTAGAAAGCCCATCATCTAAGTAATAAAACTAATAAAAATTGTATACATCCGCAGGAATGGCACATAAATTATGTGTTAACTAGAAAATGAAATATTGTGTGTATCTTGATTGAACTATATATAGAATGAACTTAGAAAATTTCCATTGCAATTTTTTTACAACATTTAATTATCTGAAAAAGGGATCTTTCAGAAATATTACAAAATGTAACCAAATAAGTTTACCTTTAATTATCTAGTATTTAAAATTAAGCATATGGAGCAAGTATCACAAAAGTTTTTCATAGACACAATATAACATCGTATAAAGGGTTATTTTTGATTGACATATTTTATTGGTACGTCAAATGTTTGCAAATGGATAAAAATGTAATGTTCTTTAGAAGTTACAAAGATTTTCATTGACATTAATAATATATATAAGGTGAGGATTCATACCTCATCCGGGATAAGAACTTGCACTTATATTTAAATGCATATTGTTGATCATATTGCATGCTTGTTAAGGAACACTGATTATATCTTGAATATCATTTAAGATATATATCAAAAATGTAAAAACAATTATTTTAATACGCATTAACAAGTGCAAAAAATATAGTACTGTTATCTACAGTGGCTTACAAAAGTTAAGATAAAGCATGTTTTTCAAAACTCGTCATTATAAAAAATGACAGTAATAAAAAAAACTCATTATTTATGGAAATGATAGTAATGAACTTTAAGAAAATATGATCAAAAAATGATTCCCATCACTTTTATTTTTTTATAAGAAATGGATACTCTTACATTAGAGTAGGAGAAAGTATGCAAAACTCAAACTTCCACTACTTCATGTGCATGTTTTGTACACGATTGTTAATTTTCAACATTTGTTGGTAATTTCGTTGACAATGTCGAAATTTGTATGTTATAGCGGACTTTTTCATTTGCTTAATATCTTTGTTTTTTAATTTGTATAATGCTAGTTATATAGTGGAGCACGCAGACATTTTTTAAGGAGAGATCGAGGGTCGAAAATCCACCATTCTCATATCATACCCCAAAATTCTGCCAAACATGCTCTATTGTATTTATTCATTGTGGGGAACAAAAAACAGTGAAAAGTAAATAATTGAATAAATAATTTGCATTAATTAATAAAAACAATTTTTATTAATAAATAATTAAATTACGTAATATATGCAGGCGAATATAATCAATCGGAGGGGGGGGGGAATCAAGCGCGATGGGAGGGGTTTGGAGTCCCTGGACCCCTCCCCATCTAGTGTGCAATATTGAAACTAGTGATATTTCAAAAGAAAATAATGCAAGGATTAACAACTAGTTTTTATCAATTATATTTTAATTATTTTACACAAATATTATTCTTTATGTGTTGTAATAAATTATTTATCAATTTTCAGTTTTTGTTTTTATCTTTATCGATTAAGAATAATGCAACTAGAAATAAAATTTTTAAAACAAACTCTTATTATAAGTTAAGTAACAACACTTAAAGTATCCGACTACGTTCGGAACCATGATTTTGCAAAAGCGTATAAATAGATAATATTTATGATATTTAGTGTCACTTATATGTACCTCAAAATGTATATAAAATTGTTTTTAGAATAGTATTACAATAAAAAATTATTTAAGTACAATATTTTGTCAAAAAATGAACATAGAATGACCAATTTTCAAAATATTCTCCTTTTGCGAAAAATGCTTCTATTATAATAATATTTTGCCTGTATATAGCTCAGACCTTTGTACAGAGGCTCAACTAGAATCTTTGAAATATATACCTTAGAAGTGGGTTTATCCTTGTTTTACGACAACAGAGGGGAGGAATTTTAAGAAAAAAACACCGATAATTATTTGAATTGGTTGTAACACTGAAAATAATGTGAATTTTTCAAGTCATAGTTGAGCCTCTGTACAGAGGTCTGAGATATATACAGGCAAAATATTATTATAATAGAAGCATTTTTCACAAAAGGAGAACATTTTCAAAAAAGGTTATTCTAAGTTAATTTTTTGCCGAAATATTGTATTTAATTAATTTTTTCTGTCAAAATGCCATTAAAACAATTCTATACATGTATTCTAATCTAAGTGACACTAAATATCATGAAAATTATTCATTTATGCGCTTTTTTTAAAATCACAGTTCCGAACGTAGTCGGATACCTTAACAGTTTTAGAGAGAGCCATTCATTTAATACTAAAAGAAAAAAATTGTTGAAAATGTAGCTTTTTATTCTTGAAAGCCTTTATGCTTTGTAAAAATATAATCCACCTTGAAAAGAATACACCATTAACAGAAGGGATTAAAGAGATAAGACTATTTAACAATTAATTTCCTTTTTTTTTAGAACGACAAATATGCTTCCAGCAGGAATATAAAACTTTGGATGAATGGCTGCGCAATTCGCAATGTAGAATGGAAACCTTTTGTTAATCAAAATCTGGTTAACAGTGACAGAAGAGAAGAAAACCACTTAAAGTTAGTGTTATATCTTTTATTCCAAATAATGAAAAATTTATAACAGGAAAGCGTATTTTCAAAGATAAATTAAAAATACATTTAAAAGATACTAATTACTATTTTGCATAATGACTAATTATCGCCGATAAATACGCAATTAACTGATTGTCATTAGTTTTTGAAATAATCTTAAAAAAACTATTAAAAAGATATACATTACTGTTTTGTATAATGACTAATTATTGCTGATAAATACGTTATTAATTGATTGTCATTAATTCTTAAAATAATCTACCTCCTATAGTTAGTCCAAGTCCTCATTTATATATCTTTTGTAATATTCTTTATTATATTCTTTTATATAATATGTTTTATATTATATAAAAATATAATATTGTTCTTAATATTGTTTTATTTCATTCGATGATGTATAAGTTGAAATTTGAATTTGTTGAAATCAATACAAAAAATTTAATTATTACATTTGGGGCTATCATTTTTATTAATGACATGAATTTTTTGACAAACATAGATTAAATCTTATTTTGTATCATCATTAGCATATTTTTTTCGTATAAATATTGATTAAAATATCAAATAAAAATAACCTTCAAAGTGTATTTAAATTAAAGTCAATATCGATACCAAACATATTTACTGATCTTAATACTTTTAACTATTTATTAAATAAGAATTTTATGTAAATCACGTAACCAAGAGGATAAAAAACGCCATTGTAAACTTATGGTATTTGAGGCACGCACATAAGACCACTGACATAGTTTCTCTTATTGCACGATTGTGTCACCGTTTAGCCAATGAAAATGTTTCATTAATTAGCCAATTACTTTGATTTGTTCACCATTCCTTCAGTTGTACGTTGAATGTTTACGTTTTGATTTATGAAAATTTCTCATGTCGAACTTACACAAGTAATTCACCCACCTCGAGATCTCGTTTCATTGACAAAAGATATACATTATAAACAAGGTTATACCTTGCACTCTTATCATTTCAAAATTATTACAGTTTGTTTATGTGGGCTGTATGGGATAAGGTCACTCCCTATGTTGAAAGATGTCAATGAAGAGGGCAAACACGTGAATTACTTATGTAACAAACCGATATTCGTTTAGCATTCAATACCATGTTGAAAACATATATCGAATTCTCAGTACCTCAAGCAAAGTTAGCTTTGCTAAGATATTTAACACATATTTCACTTAAATAAAGAAAATGTATATATTTTAAATCTTTATATCTTTCGTATTTCGGTTATTCATAACATAAATAATACTGACGTATACTGTACGTTGCCAATATAGTATCCCCATTGTAATCTATAAATCATATTCCTTTTGTAAACCTGAATTTTAAAATTTTGATTATATTTTATTTTGAAAATTAATGTAGATATATAATAATTATTTTTTTAACATTTAATATTTTATTTGGTTTAAAAAAGGAATTTATATATTTTGCTAATCATGAAGATAACAAGCACGGCGAAAAACAACATATGTCTCTATAACAATATATACGGTTATTATTTGTTGATTTTTTTCCTTGTAAAAATACAAATATTTTTAAAATGAGAACTAGAATCTTACAATGAAATATATGTATGTTTAAGAGTGTTTTTTTATCTGTTAATCAAAAGTTAATAAATATTTTTTTAAAAAAATAAATAAAATTGATAGGGAGAGAGAGAGAAAAATTAAACAGAAATAATGAGAAACGATAATGAATGATGAAAAAATAATAAAATAATGATTTAATGAAATAATGAAAATAATGATTCTTAAATAATTGATTTATGCATGTTACGAAATATTTTTTTTTTATCAAATAATAATTTATTATTTAGTTTCTAGTTATAAAGAATATTTCAAAAGTATCAAATAATGTTCAAAAGTTCTGCATTTTTAATTCTAGAAAATATAACGAAAAGAAAACACACTTCAATGTTTCTAATTAAATAACTTTTACTATTTTACACGATAATTCTAATTTTAGCTTTGAAGGGTTAAGAAATGAAATTAAAATATGGCAAATAAAGCTTTGCTTGGCATTCTTCCGTCACTTAATACATTATGATAGGAATTATAAGTATTCCTCATTAATTTTGTGTTGAGTTATAAAGTAATTAAAAAATACGAAAAAGTTTATTTTTGTTCTTTAGGGGGGCTTGTTTCATTATATATATTTAATTAAACTTCTGAAAAATTGGTGAGTATTTAATCATTAATCAATTTTTATATGTGTATTTTTAAATATTTTACATAAAAATTTAGCTCGAGTTTCAAAAGTTTTTAAAAACATGGCAATATAAAATACATTCGATTATTCTGATTTTTCAAATTTCTGTGCATTTGTAAAGTATTTTCTTGAACTCTTAACTAAAAACTGTGTGAAAAGAGAAATTCTCTGTTTTCTTTTCATCCATCCATGAAGAGATATCGTTTCGATCTACCTTGCCAGTTAATCATGTGAGAATTAAAATCTGTTTAGATCATCAATGAAAAAAATATCTTAAGAAATTATTAAATTGATGAAATACACATCTGTAAAATGTGATTTTTAATTAATTGATGCTTTCTTTGGAAATGATTGTTATGCACTGAAAACTAAATTTAAGTTCTTCAGACATAGAGGCATAAATTTAATTTTAAAAAAATACAACATTACTGTAAGTTTCATTGTAATTTTTTTTCAAGAGTCACGTATTGAAAACACTATTTAGTATGATAAGCTCTTTTTAATTAAGTATTTACAAAGACTGTATAGCATCATTATATATGGTTTATTATTTTGAAAACGAACTTTTTTTAAAACATAAATAGGCCATTTGGGATCCCACACTTTTCTCAGCACTTATATAAATTCTACTTATTATTATTTCTTTGTTGATCTTGAACAACATACGACTCAGAAAAACTTGTTACTTTCCTAAAAGATTATCCTTTGTCCAGTAAAAATGTTTTGCAACAGTTCAATTATATTTTGAAAAACATATTAGTCCACGAACCACTGATAAACTCCAAGAGCAAATAGATTTTATGACTCTCTCAGGCACTGGCCAATATCCAACCCGATTTAAATAGTAATTGGGAAATTAACAAGCTCCCAGTTTCACCATATCCTCTTTTGTTTTAAAAAAAGGCGGTAAGCTCCTTTGTTCTGTATAGGATTTCTTTCACCTTGACTCGTTTACTGAGGCGTGAAAAAAATTAAGTGAAATCCCCGTAAGAAGATTAGAAACTTTTTTTCCTCTCTTTTTACCCAAGTAGGTAAGTTTCAAAACTTGACTTTGCCACAAATTGCTTCTTTACCTCCTCGGCTTTCTTTTATTCTTATTTTAAAGTTTAAAAAGCACTTTTGTCTTAGTGCTCTTCTGGTACAATTAGAAGTTAATATTCTCAGTAGGGTAGTAAACATCATTATTTCCGGCAGCCAGATAAAGATCTAGAGCCGGACAATGGTCGAAGTAACAGTTTTATAGACGGTCACGTACACCCTTTGAGGGCAACTCTTATGCTTGTTATTATGGATGTCTCTGCTGTAAAGGACGCGAAATCTCTAAGCAGGTTGAATGACCCTTCTCATGGTTGCTTGTTAAAATTTGAATGATTTGTTTGCTATATTCAGGTTATTACTCTTATAAAAAATAAATTGCATATTTCTATTTTTGAAAATATACTAGAATATTCATTAAATTGGCCTTTTAGTAGAAATGTATTGCCTTTTATGTTATGTAAGATAACAAAACCTCGAGATTTTATACTTGCTATGGGTTAAGACATAAACCTTCAAGAATAAGTGGAATAATGCAGCAGTTGCCTAAAAGTTTACTTTAATCTTGCCGATATTTTTCAACTAAGAAATGCGTTTTTGTGGATATAGAAAAAAATATATTTTTGAAAAATGTAATGTATGTTAATATAACTTTAATATGCTTTAACTTTTTACAATAACAATATTAAATATGAATGCCATATTATGCGGTGAAAAAGGTATATACTAACTGAGATTACTTTTTTGTTTGTCTAAACCAATTACTCTATAACAAATTTTTATAATAATTTTTTAAGCTATTTTAACTCATAGGAAAACAAACATATAATTTTTCTTTAAATAATCGTATTTCTATTTTCGTTATGATTAAATAAAAAAAAGGCGCATACATTAAACACTGGTATTACGTTTCTGCAACAATATTTGCTTAGTGTTTGTTTCAAATCTATGTTTTCTTCTATCATCCTCATTATAGGTTTCATTGTTTGATGTTTATAGGTTAAACATTTATAATGGTTGAAAATCAAACAATAATAATGTTTATTGTTAAGGAATAGCAATATCATTCATCATGAAGAAATCCAAGCCACTTTTAACATTAATTTATAAACTTTTGATTTCCAAAATTAAAATACATTTTTTTAGAATAATAGCATTTTTTGTCCTTCAGTTGATAGACAAAAACAATAATATTTATAAATGTTTCTACATTTCATATTATTGTATAGTTAATGGTTAAGGGAATATATATTATATATAGCCATGATTTTTATCTATATGTACAAAAATGTAAAATTTAATCGAATTGTACTTAGTACAAAGCGTACGTGTGTGTTCTTATCAACAACATATTTGTACTCATAAGCATGGTTTTGAATGTCAAAAATTAAGAGTTATTTTCATGGTTTATTTAAAGAAATAAAAAATATCTTTTTGTATTTTCTTATCCCTGTCATCTATCAAATTTTCTCATATTTAATCTGTTTTAAATAATGTAGAACATGTCGCCATGTGTTTCAAGAAAGACCTTGTACTTCTTTTAGTGCTTTTCAAAGCTATTTAGTAACCACTGAGGATTTCTTTTGACGCTCTTGATTATCATCTCATTTATCATTCGTTTCATTACTTTTATTTTCATATTTCAAAAACCAAAATCTCTTAGAACAGGTTATAATCGCTGAGTTATGATAATTAGTTAGTTATGGATAATCGTGCGACAATCGTTTTCACAATGAGGAAAAATTATATTAAAATTGATCATTCGATTTAAATAAAGTAATTAGATTTTTTGGGTGGATTGGCATCACACTCAATAAAATTTTCTTAGAAAATATGTGAAAGGAATAATTAAAATGTAATAGGGATTGCTTTTTCCCAGTGTCATTTTTTTTGGTATCCGAGAATACTTCTACATTTTAAATGTAGTTCGGAGAAAAAAGCTTCTTCTTTGTAGAATGTCATCTTTTTCTAAATTAGAATCGGAAAGTTCTATATTTTAAATAAATAAAGGTAATTTTCTATTTCGCCGGTACAGGCGAAAAAGTCGCCAAAAATGATACAACAAACTCCAAAAGGAAATATTCCGTTAGAATCCTTTTCCCACCACACCTTCAAAATATGTCGAAGCCTTTTCTTAACAGTGATGTATTTCTTTTTTAACATTTATTAACACTTTTTTTTCAAGTATATACTGGGTGTTGCCGCCAATAAAGTTTGCTTGGCGAGACTTGATCGGGCGAAATAAAAAAAAATACCAAAATAAGTTTTATATTCCAAATATTAAAATAGTTACATTTATGCGGGTTTTATTTTTAAAGATTTGTGACTATATACCCAAAATTCGCCGTTTTGGTGAAAATTTTTGAAACTTCTTTTAGGCTTTTATTTTATAGCCCATACATTTAAGATTCCAAAAACACTCTATTTTTGTTTCTACGATATTTAGAAGCAAAGTTATAGCATAATTAGTAAACCGGAAATGGAGTTTTCAAAACCGGAAGTAGATCCCTACACAAAATATTTTAAAGATACTGAATAGAAATTTTCAGAACATGTTTTATTTAGTTCTATCTGTGTTATGAATCAAAATCTAATCTCTATGTATATATTTATGTACTTTTTTGCTTATTTATGAAAAAAAATCATTAATTTTTCAAAAAAATCATGTTTTTGCATAAATTTTGGCCCATTTAAAAAACTTTCAAAAGTATTGCTAATCTTTTAATTCCTAACACATATAAAGATGTTATTCACGTACCGTATAAATATTATTTGATTGCATTTATTAGAAATTTGTATAACTGCTATTTTTCATCAAAATTTCACTAAAAACGACAATTGCTATAGTCAATAAAACTGCGTCAATAAAACTCCTTAGAAAACAGCAAAAGGTTTAAAAAAAAGTCCGAATTAGGTAACTAAATTGAGTTCTTGCATAAAGATGACTTACCGTAAAATCCGGCGTATAACGCGCACTTTTAATACATAAACTTAGATCGAAATTTAAAGGTGCGCGTTATACGCCGGGTATAAAAATGATAGTTTAAAAAATAAAAAAAAAGAGATGAGAATAAAAATAAAACTAGACTTCAACATATATCGATACACTGTTTATTTAAAAGAAATGACATGCCTAAGGAATTCAAAAGGTTGTAATTGTAGAAGTAAGGAATTGAAAAGGGGTTGTAATTGTAGAAGTATACTATTTTTTAAAAATTTTGGTATAATACCTCCAATAAATGGGTTCAAAACATAAAAGAATTGCACTCATATATTTCAGGTTCCTTCGTAAAAAAGGGGGTGCGCGTTGTACGGCAAACATACCAAAATATTCAAACATACAGCTTGAAAGCATAGGTGCGCGTTATACGCCGGACTTTTTGGTATTTCAAAAACTTTCAAAAGTGTATTATAAACCTGATTGCTCTAAACACAGATAATGATGTTATTTATCTACTGTATAAATATTATTCGAATATATTAATTAGAATTAATTACCGTAACTGCATTTTTTCACTAAAATTTCACTCAAAATTCCCAATATATCCAAAATTATATTGAATTTTCCAGAAATTGTACTTGAATTCCTAGTTTTATGACCCATTTCAAATTTAAAAATTTTTTATTTAATTGAAAATTTATATATTTAAAAAAAGGGGCTCCGAAGATAGTCACTAGGGATTGCAATATCGGACCAAAAGTTCAAAACCGGTATTCGGTATTTTTTAGATCTTAATACCGGTAGTAGAAATTTTAGGAAATGAAAGAAAACATAGGTGTTTCTTTGTTTTATTTGCTAGTTTTATTAGGGAGGGTAAATATGACAGAAAATATTAATTTGTAACTTATAAATTGTAACCGTATATAAAGAATCACTAAAAAAGAGTAAAGGAACATATTTAAATCACCAAAAAGGGCAAATACCACTATTTAGTCTTGGTACTATTACAAATTTTTGAAATGTGATCTTAAAAAAAACATAATGCATTTATAGTACTGTTATTAAGCCAGGAATGGAATTTTGTGCAAAAATTACCAGTTGGCCAAAACGCTATTTTGGCATCTACGATTGTAGATAAACTTTTTCTAAGTATTTACCTCTATATCTCTCATCTTCAAATAAATCGATTCTCGTTGGATGGTTTTGGATATAGCTGATTTCTGTATTGTATTTGGGACGCGTTGAAATTTTTTTTAGTTATCGCTAATTCTAATTTTTGTCAAGAGACAAAGATAATTCCTTTTCACTACCGCATTAGTGTCATAATCCTCTTTGATAACTGTACCGAATTCTTCTGAATGTGGATAAGGTTAGTATGTAAAAAGTTTTAAGAACATTCATTGTAAACTTAAGGTATCCGACTACGTTCGGAACCATGATTTTAAAAAAGCACATAAATGTATAATTTTCATGATATTTAGTGTCATTTAGATTAGAATACATGTATAAAATTGTTTTAAGGACTTTATGACAAAAAAAAATTATTTAAATACAATATTTTGGCAAAAAATTAACTTAGAATAACCTTTTTTCCAAATCTCCTTTTGTAAAAAATGCTTCTATTGTATTAATATTTAGCCTGTATATTGCTCAGACCTCTGTATAGAGGCTCAACTAGGATTTTTGAAAAATTCATACTATTTTCAGAGTTACAACCATTTGAAATAATTATCGGCGTATTTTCTTAAAATT
>BMAV01005366.1:203192-221631 GCA_019973955.1 Trichonephila inaurata madagascariensis
CTTAAAGCAATTTTATACATATAGTCTAATCTAAGTGACACTAAATATCATGAAAATTATTCATTTATGCGCTTTTTTAAAATCACGGTTTCGAATGTAGTCGGATACCTTAATCAAATTTGGATTAGTTAGTTTCTTTCCTACATTTTTTTTCATTTTTAAAATCATGATGATATGTAAACATAAGTATGATATTCAAATACATTGTGAATAACAAACTCACCAATTTAAAAAATATCGAAAGATTACACATTTTGTTCACAACTACAACCTTGTTTTCACAGATACGAATCCTGCGCGTGTGCAGTATTGCTTTGAGCTGTAATAGAATAGTTTCGGACCGCCTCCTTGGACGATTCACTTATTTTATCCCTTCTCTTGATTGTACGAAGCAACTTTAATATTCACATTCTAATTAATTTCGCCCGTTAGGGAGGCATAAAAACAAAAATGTATAGAATCTGCTATGTCGACGATCTCTGAACATATAGAGGAGACAATTCAAAAAATTTCTTGTAAATACCGAAAAAATGGTATTTAAACTTGTGAATACCGGTATTACAAAATTGTACAAAGGGTTCAAAATACCGGTATTCGGTGTCCCGGTATACCGGTATTGCAATCCCTAGTAGTCACATACCTTAATCAAGATATAATAGAATCAGAATCTACAAACACAAAAAATATCTGGAATAGTCAATAACTCAGTCTCTTTTTTAATATGAAATTTAAAAATTTGATGAATCATCTATTTGTTCTCATTAAATTATGCAGTGATATTTCTTCATACGTAAATTTTTGAAGGATATCTTACCAATTTCTATTTATTAATTTGAAAAACAGAAGCATTTATCTGTGTCACCATTGCGTTCCCAGATACATCTACTTCTTAATTAATCTAAAAAGCAATAGCATTAAGTGTCCAATTTATTTTGTTTTTAACACGCTTTATAAGTTTCACTTGTGTGTAAAGGAATCTTGAGCTCGATTTTTACCCACTTTAAAAGGTCAGATTAATTCGAAATTTTGCACACTTGTCAAGAACGATGACAATACACTAATCATAATTCTGTTCCATTGCCCTGATCAGGATCATCAAGGATAACTTTTTTCATGTTTGGCAACTAATTCCATATACCATTTCAAGATTTGGTGACTAAAAGATTGAGTTACAACCAACCCTAAAAGCGAAAACGTGCGTCAGTAGTTTCTTACTATAATATAAATAATTGTTTAATTTTTCTGAAAATGAAAATAAAAAAAGACTAATAATACATAATAATTTATGTTCTAACTCAGGGGTCGGCAAACTATGGCACGTGAAGCAATTTTCAGAGGTAATGTTCCCTACTCTGCAAATGTGCCAATTTTTTGAGTGAACAGAAGTTGATAAGTTTTTAATAAACCTTGTTTGACAAAAATCTTCAGAATCATGAACATATACGGATTAAAGAAAAATTCTGTAAGTTAACTGTATAGATAAATCTACAGAGCTATTTTGTAGATTATTTGAATGTCATTGCTGTAGAGATTTAATTGTTTGAAGAGAGAAAATTACATGCACTCTGCTTGCACTTTTAGATCTGCACATCTAAGTGAACAAATGTTTTATCATATGAAAAATATGTCGAGTCCGAAAGCGTTTAACAAATGAATGCTCAGAATCGTGTCAAATCGAAAGTCCAAATTATACCCCTAATTTAGCGACATGAAGTAGAGGGGTGCAAGCACTAAGTTTGCATTAAATTTTTAATTTTTTTATTTAACTTTAATGAAGGATAATACTTATATGTTATGTTGTCTATTTCTTATTCTAATATACATGTTTAAAAGTACATAATATATGAACAATTTTAATTTGTATTACTGATTTTGAAGACTTAGTTATTTTTGTATTAAGAAATATCTTTAAACGATGTAAAATTACTATGTAAAAAACAATAAATCTGTATAATTTTAAGCTCTACTCTCTAACTTTGCATGCATTATCAAATATGTCCTACTTTGTGGCACTCTAAATCATATTGGTAGTTTGGTTTGGCACACCAGAGTTAAAAGATTGCCGACCCTTGTTCTAACTGCTAAGCTCAGACATAAAGTCTGTTTTTCTAAATTCACTTGAGGATCTGTGGAATAAAACATCATTCATTCCTTCATTTTACCAAAACAGCTGAGAACTGATTCAGAGATTACTGGATTAAATAATTTCTCAAAAAGTGTACTTTTATGCCTAACGCTGATGTAAGTTTCAGCGCTTTTTAGTGAAAAATATCATTGACTTAACACTACCTTTCGAATGATTAACACTATCTTTCGAATGAATATTTCAAACTTAGCTCTTCCAGATTTCCTTCAGTTGGCTGATCCTACATTTTGTAAACCAGGCCGTATCGACTCACTGATAGGATGCCAATGGGTATTCCAGATTCTAAAAAATAATTCATTTAAGATTAATTCTCTCTCATCAATGAATAAATGGTGGTTTAAAAAACTAAAAATACATGCTATTTATTGTAGATCGAGCTAAGAAATGAAAAATAAATTATAGTTTAAAAAAACTAGAAAACACGCTTTTATGGTTAATCGAACTAGTAAAAAGTAAAAAAAATAATTCTTAATATAAGAATGGAATCATTCAAGAGAAAATTAAGGATGTCATTGTGGTAAAAGCGTGGGGTAATTTGTAATACATTTTTACATTTCAGCAGTTCGGAATAGAACTTGTAAGAAATCATAACAATTGACGTAGGGCATCCCACGCTTTTACTCCAATGACATTTATTTTCTCGTTAATCATTTTAATCTTATATTAAGAATTATATCTGTACTTTTTAGTTCGATTAACCATAAAAGCGGGTTGTTTAGTTTTTGTAAACTATAATTTATTTAATAACTACGGTCATGAGAAGTTGTGGCCTAGGTAAGTGAGTGTGTTCACGTGTTCCTAATAAACATTGTCGAGTGGGGTTCAGGGCAAGGGGGTTATTGAAGACCCACCGAATAGAGGGGTTGATGCACGTAAATCTGTTAAGGATCAAAGTTATCTCGTTGGCATGATGTGGATGTTTAGACAGCGGGGGTGCCACAGTGGTCAGATATCCTTGTCGATTGACCGAGACGCAAAATTACGAGTACTGTGATACCCCGTGGTCCGGGGGTACCATCTCTTCATCCACGCAACATAGATTTCCAGGAAAAAATGATTGATCACCCAAATTCATAAATCTAATAAATCTAATTCATTAATGTCGAAATATGTTGATCAACACAACACAAGTCTTACTTATAGGGATGTAATCAGGAGTGATACAACGTAATTCTAAATTCTGAGTAAATAGCACCCGGAATCCTAATCACTATCTTTATGAAAAGCTATCCTAAGAATCCTTGTCTGCCTTAGATTCCTTAACACACGAAAGTCCGTTCTATAATTACACTTATATAATTAATATCTTACCAATTTCTCACGGAGATCACCATCTCTGCTTTCTGTCTACTTTTTCTATTCTATTCTTCTACTATTCTACTTCTATTATGCTTCCATTCTACTAAACCACGAATTCTAAGGCTCTATTATATATCTATTCACTAATCTACATATCGCAGTTTCTTCTTGAGAGGATTGAATTGAAATAATGCCATTCTGGCCCCAAAGATTCCCCAAGAGGATTAGTAAGAAAATCCGATAAAGCTCCGTCACAGGTCTATTGCCATTTGCCTATGGGCTTCTTCGAAGTGCGATGTTAATAAAAACAAATCAACACATGAGAAGCAAATAAATTAATTTGTATTGAGAATGATATTATTAATATATCATTGAATTAATTAATTAATTTCTGGAACAGTTAGCTAAAAACAGAAGCTATTTAAATTTTGTACATTTTTTTCCTTCCAAATTAGAACAAAAACTGATGGGCCCCAAATAATTTATTAAATCTTACATAAACCTGTAAGATTGAAATTTTCGAAGCTGAAATCTAAAATTTCGGCTTATACAGGAAAGAAACACTAAAAAATAATTAAAATGTTACATTCGAAGGTTATAGAAATGACATAGATGATAAGGGTCACATCTAGGGAAAATAAACCGTTTTGTATTATAAAAAAGGGATAAATTGAATTTTTTTTTTAATTAAACTAATGCTCACATGAAATGAATATTTTCTACATTCTTTATCTTTAAAAAAACGTAAGATTTTAAGTAGCATATTTTTCTTACTATATTTACTTATATTTTTAATGAAATGTTTGCTTTTTATTACATATATTACTATATAACCTACAATTCGTTGAAAAAAACATTTTTGTATTGATATTCTTGTAATAAACTGCTTAAATTAGTTTATAAATTTGTTTCTTAATTTGAAGAGAGTATATATGCAGTTAAGCAATTATTGAATTTCATGTATTATTTTAATAGTTTCTTGAATATATATAAATCAGTCTTAATTGAGTAGAAACAACAATAAACAAATGCGATTTTATGTAGTATTGATGTGTGTGCGATTTGTTCTACATAAATTACAAAAATCTTGATATTTCATTCACACTTAAACTCTATCATAATTACTGTTCTTCATCAAGAAAAATAATGAATGTTCAAAGTTAGAGGTTAAATTAACATTTTTAGAACTAATGGAATAGAAAAAAAGCTAAATTTAGATCCTAAAATAAATGAAATAGTTTCACAGCTGTTGCCATAATTCATTAATTAATAGTTCTTATATTCAAATTAAACGATGATTTAATTTAGTTTCCTTTACTTAAAAAGATATTATTACATTGAATGGTCTTAAGTGCACAGAGTAGAAATCAAATATCAGATGATTCCAGTGACTTTCTAGGTTTATTAAAATTTCTGTTGATTATTTCATAAATACGCAAAACAAATATAAAGTAAGTATTGCAGAAAATAATTTCAAGGCATGTTAGAATCTATAAATTGTTTTAAAAAACACAAAACAGAAAGTAAACATTAAACTACAATTGAAATTTCAAGGCATTCTTCTTGCACTTGATGCTCAAGCTGAATATCTTTCTTTTTCATATTGTTAAACTTACATACACTCGTCATTTTTCTTTTGCAGTTTCACCTTATTTTCTTCTACAGTTTTCGTGCTACTTCGTTCAATTTTGATTTTACATAGCTCAATTCTCATATGACAACAGGCTTTCTTTTTCATATGCTTAAATAAAATTACACCGTATCTTGGGCTGGTATTTGTGCAACCTTGCTTTTGTTACCTTGCATTGTCATTTGTGACAGTTACTTCTTTAGGGCGTTGTTGAAGGAGATTAAAATCCTGCCTAATCTGTAAAACAAATGAAATAATTTAATTCCGGAAGAAAAAAATGAAACATAATTCATTGTCAACTTTTTTACGACGATATTGGTATTCAAAGGCAGCAATAAAAAGGAAACTTTTAATTAAAAACCTTTTTTTTCCCTTCAATTAAATGAATCTATCTCCATTAAAGAATATAAAAATATTGTGTACTATAATTAGTTGTTCCTCTATTATTATTACATATTACTTTTTATAATCTATTTACAGATTATTTAATTTCGATTTATTTTACTTTGAAATGATAAGGAAATTTTTTGGACATAAACACATTTATAACCTTGTGACTCCCAAATTTAATCATCTAAATGATTTTAAGTTTACCAAGTACTACTATTTATATTTGACATTTGTTTGTATTTTGATCTATATATTTTGTAACTAGATTTTCTTTTTCAAATCACACAGGAACTCTATAATGATGATATTCATTAATAGGTAATGACTTGAAGTTTTATTCTAAACTAATATGTTTTAAAATACAATGAAAAATGTTTTTAATTAAGAAAGGAAATATTTTTTTAAAAAAGTTGCTTTGGCTTCATGTTGCATTTTGGAAGAAAAAAAAAATCTCAATCAATAATTTTTCTGTGTTTCTTTAGTGACTAGTGTTTTATAAAGCATATAAGCAATTCGCCTTCTTTTCAGAGGAAGGATAATTTTATTATTTTAAAACAAACAAAAATGTCAGTTGTAAGACCAATATTTCTTTAATTCTTTTTTCTAACGTATATGCCAAAACTTATAAATTAATATTTTTGCCTCATTAAATCAATAACTAAAGAGTTTATACATATTTTATTTTTAAAACAAAGTCTAACTAGTTCGCAAAATAAGTTTATTTTTTAAAGAAATGTGTAGAAAATCTTTTACTTTAATGAATGCAAAAATTAATATTGATATATAAGAAAATTTTTATTCAATTGTAAACCTGTCTACTAATTATATATATAGTAGGTTATAAACTGTTTTTGTTTGAAAAATTGGTTTAACATTTAGTTATATACCGTCCTTTAACAAACGTTACGCAAAGAAAAATATCCACTTCAGCGAAAGAAAAAATAACATTTTTAGTTGTATTTTTTCAGCCAGTAAATTCAACATGTTTAACAAAATACAATCAGTTTTATTTATATAACTTATTTTATTGGTTATTGAAGTTGTTCCTACGATAATAAGTTCTATATTTTGAGAAACACAATGAAAATACTTATTGTTTTTGTTTTTTAATTGAGCTGTATATTTCCAATGTTCTTGTTTTTTGAAAAATACAAAACATAAAGGAAATTACAAAAAGAAAGTATTGGTAACTATTTTACGAAACTAAAAAAAGACGGCTTAAAATTAAAATTAAGTCTATTTTATGTATCCCGAAAATAATAAGAATAAACTTCCTTATAATATAAAATAAGTATCGAATAGTATAAAAAACATCAGATTCCATAAATTAATACCACCGTGGAGAAAAGCAATAACAATACTTGCTAAATTTATATGTATTACATGCATTGTAACTTTTTTTATGAGTTTTCACCTCACTTTACACGCCATCGGATTATTAATGAATGTTTGCGCTGTCCACAAACCCAAGGTCAAAATAAATTAAAGAAAAAAAAGTCATTCTTCATTTAGTGATTGTTCATTTTCTGCTTATTGATTAAACTCTATTGACAAGACGTTCAACACTAATTTGAATAATTTATTCTTATTCCCACCTTTTTTGATGATTTAGTTTGCAATTAACTTAAAATATGGGAATGTCTAAAAATATTTATTTCGAGAGTTAGAGGTTTAGAATATGCATCAAGAAAAAAATAATAAATATTAACAATTATACAATGCATACATATTCTTTATGAAAATTAAATAAAATATAATACTTAAATTATTCAAAATAACTACAAAACAATGCTAATTGTTTCAGTTTTTATTTTGTATACCACTTCTCTCTCCATTGAACTATAAAAAAATAATTATAATTTCTCAAGAAATACTATATATAAAAAGACCTAACTTTTTAATGCGATATCAACTCTTCATAAAATAAAAAGAATTTTTTCATGCCATAAAAAATAGAAAAATGTAAATAAGGTACTTCCAGATTATATATATACCGTCGACCATTTCCACCAAACGAAAAGACATTGCTAGTTCAAAAAATGCCGCCAAATGCTGTCATTGTTATTATTACTGCATTTAAACGTGCGCGGGTATGATTTTCAAAGCTGGCTGTATATCGTGGAACGAGCTAGGTTGACGCTATAATACGCAAGTACCATAAAAGTAATTATTAGTATTTTTCAATTTTTCTACTATGATATAAAAATACGGACATGTTTTTTAATAAAAAGTATACCCAGATATAAAATTTAGTATGATTATCCTATCCACATATTTGATATCTTGGTAAGTATAGAAGTGGAAACATTTCAAAATTTCCTTTTTTAAACAATATTAAACTTATTCGAAAATTTAGTCTATAAGAAATTTCATCCCTCATCTTAATTGTTGCATCCTTCTTTAAATTATTTTCTGGTTCTATTTGAGGTTATAAAAACTGCTAGTACGCTGATTTTTTTCATTTAAAAATGTATCACTTTATTTTAAGTGTATAATAATTGATTCCGCGTACTTATCATTGAATATTCTCTAGTCATAATTTTTTGCATTAGAACTAAACCGGAAGAAGTGTTTAAATAAATTAAATATTTTCTATATCATGACAAATTTATTTTTTTACTTAAAACTTTTTTATTTTGTGTGGTGGAATTAAAAGAATAAAGGTTAAATAATATTTTTCTTCCATTCAGATCTAGTGTCAGGACTTTTAACAGTTCATTTGCGAATACCGATATTTGTTGAATTTTATGCATTCGAACGATTGTTCTCATTTCTTTCAATTTCTTTAGAAAGAAATTTCAAGTTCATTCCATGGAGAAGCGGCAGCCCAGTCATCTAAGTTCCGAGCAAGAATGGATTGGAGTCCTGGTCCAATCAAGTACTGTACTCATACTTGGTTGGTGGATTGATTACTCACGGAAGTTTCTAAATTGCAAGTTGTAGCTTCAATAGCCTCCGTAAGTTCGTAGAGGGACATTAATTGAAACTTACCTCTACAATTGTGCATTCAAAATCTCAGGTATGAATAAAAAGTAGGTATTATGGTAAGTTACAAAAAGCTATTGCAAATAAAATTCTATTTTTATACTAATAGTTAAATTTGATTGCAAAAACAATTAGTTTAATGTAGTGAATTGCTAAATTCTTTTATAGCAGTAATGAAATATTTCTGCCTGTATTGTATTTACGTTTCATTTGGAGCATAATTATTTCAAATATGTGATAAATGTAATAAAATTATTTTGTATAATTTCCTACTATGATTAAAGAAAAATGAATTAGCAAAATGTATTTTAAGTCTCTTTTTATATGAATATATGCTTTATTGTTCAGCTTGAAAAGACTAGTATGCTCAAAGTACGTATTTTTGTCTTGACCCTTTCTTTCTCCATTAAGATGACACAGTATGATTCAAATGACAAAAATCGGTCAAAAAATCAAATCTAATTTTTCTAGCCTAAATTATTCTTTATATACTTTTCTATAATCTCACAAAATTTAAAAGATCTAAACTTAAAAAACACAGAATTATGATAGATTTTACGTTCGTTTTTATTCACATCCCTCTATGGCACAAATCAAAACTTTAAACTTACTTATCTCAGAAAGATTAAATAACTATTTTGTCTTCTTTTAAAATGTTAAGGCTTTTTTTCTATTGTGTCTAATGTTTTGAAATTTTTTTTACCGATTGCTAACAGTACATGTAACAAAAGTTGGTATGCATTTTTGAATCAAAGCAATACTTATTTTTTTAAAAATATCTGAACTCAGAATTTATACATTTTTTAAGGAATTTTCAATAAGCATTCATAAAATGAAGTATTGTACGAATACCAATGATATTATTGTAAAACCCATACCAACTTTTGTTATACATAGTTTGACGTACTTGTAAATCAAATTTCATGCTTGTACGTAAATTTTTGTAGGAGGAGTAGCATTTTAAAATCACAAATTTTGAGTTTTTCCCTTAAAAAACTAAATGGTTATCTTTTTATGAAATTTTGAGCACAAAATCTGTTTTACATAATATACACACATAGGAAGCAGAGAAAATATTTTGAAAATCCTTAAATTAAAAATTTTTGCTTAAATCGTACCATGTCCCCTTAAATCATTTAAACATTCGTAAATATCATAATACAACTGGAAAAAATGTATGATCAATTCGAATCAATCATAAGGTATTTATTTCAGCTGAAAAATTATTAAAAATTCACTTGGAAAAAGGTACTTAATGTGGTGGAAATAAGTTTGAAGCTCTTGTTTATGAAATAATATTTCGGAAAATTGCCATGTTGTAATTTGTAACTGAATATAATGCATGTCATTGTATGAATCTTTCTTAATTTAAAGCCGAAGTCTAATAACATAATAAAATGGGCTATAACTTATAATAAATAAATATTCCCTTACTTATATATATGGATGCACGTGTATATGACAGCTCTAAAAATTACAGAAAAGGGAAATTTTTTCTTAAGCACTACAGCCTGTTGCAGGCCAAGGTTGTCACGTAAAGTCTTCTCCATCTGGCCCTATTCGGCGCAATAGTTCTTCATCGGTTTACTCCAATTACCTTATCGCTTTCCCTACTTTTATTACTGACTAGTCACGGAATAGTGAAATAAACAAATTATATAATACTCATATTAAATTTAGTTCCTTATAGTAATTCTTACATAAATTACTAGTAGAAATCATGTGTTAACCAAAAAGAATAAACTGCATACCGTATGTCAGGGGTGGGCATTAAGTCGATCGCGATCGACTGGTGGACTACTAAGACATTTTAGGGTGACCGTTTGAAGATTAGCAGTTACTGATTATATACCTAAATATTCAGAATTGGCTGGCAGTATGCAGACTAAGCAGTGGTGTTACGGAGAACATTTGGACTCCCCCGCAAAGTCAGGTTTTGGGCCTCCTAGAACCCTGGGCCACCCGCAATGCGGGGATAACCATCACCTCAGGAGGTGTTGGGATAGCGGAGGTGTACGTTACACCTCTAAGACTAAGTCATCTGATGACTATAACTACAAGAACTAATTTTAGACGAAAATGTTTTATTTTTTATGTATTTTGATATGTTTAATAATAAATGCATCATTCAGTATTATTGTTTGTATCTTGCGTTTTATTTTAAATGTGTGGTTTTAAAAGTGTAAGTTTTTTTTATTTTAATTATATAGGTAAGAACATATTCAGTATTTATTATTAAGTTACAATAAATACAGTAGACCTTTTTCATATCTCCCAACACTTACGCCACTGGGTGGACCGCGACAACTTGAAAAAATTAGAAGTAGCCCGTGACCTGGAAAAGTCTGCCCATCCCTGCCCTTTGTACTTAAATGTGCTTACATAACAAATTCCGATATAAATTTACTTTCAGAAACATATGTCTAATTTCTGTAGTAAATAAAATACATGAAATGCTATTTGTGTAAGTTACACCGTCAGATCGAAAGAGATTTTATCCGAAACTCAACAAAAAATTAATCCATATGAGAATATTTAAGTGGAAATTTTCAGGTTTAACACAAAACCTTAAAATTTTTTAATAACTTAACACATAGTAAAACAAAGAATTACAAGAAATTTTATTCTTGGTATTAAGACAGAAAAATGTATTTGTCCAATTTTTTGCATCATTCTACATAGGCTTCCAAACATGCTTTTCAAGTAGTGCTTCTAAGAATTCATGATAAATTTTGTGTGTGTTCAATGAGTTTTTATAAAAGGTAGTACTACATATTAGCAACGGAATCTAAAGGTTTTATATTTGCCACTTTACCTTAAAGTATCCAACTACGTTCGGAACAGTTATTTTACAAAAGCGTAGAAATGGATAATATTTATGATATTTAGTGTCACTTAGCTTAGAAAATGTATATAAAATTGTTTTAATGATAGTATTACAATAAAAAACTTATTTAAGTACAATACTTTGACAAAAAACGAACATAGAATGACCCATTTTCAAAATATTCTCCTTTTGTGGAAAATGCTTCTATTATAATAATGTTTTGCCTGTATATAGCTCAGACCTCTCTACAGAGGCTCAACTAGAATTTTTGAAATATATAACTTAGAAGTGGGTTTATCCATGTTTTACGACAACAGAGGGGATACATTTTAAGAAAAAAAAAAGCCGATAATTATTTCAATGGGTTGTAACTCTAAAAATAATGTGAGTTTTTCAAAGATCATAGTTGAGCATCTGTACAGAGGTCTGAGCTATACACAGGCAAAATATTGTTAAAATAGAAGAATTTTTCACAAAAGGAGAAAATTTTGAAAAAAGGGTATTCTAAGTTGATTTTTTGCCGAAATATTGTATTTAAATAATTTTTTTTTGTCAAAATGTCTTTAAAGCAATTTTATACATATATTCTAATCTAAGTGACACTAAATATCATGAAACTTATCCATTTATGCACTTTTTTAAAATTACGGTTCCGAACGTAGTCGGATACCTTAAAAAGTTTACATCATAAGAAAAGCGCGAAATTTCCTTAAAAAATATCGATTCTTTTTAAAATTCGAAAGTTTTTAAAAATTTACTTTATAAACATCAGAGGTTGGTTTTTAAATATTATTAGTACTTAAAATAGAATGAGATTATTTTATGGATGGAAATGGGCCTATCACTACCATTTTGTCTATTTCTTTTTGCATGAAAAAACATAAATATTATTATACCTCAACTTATTGCTGTTCGTTTTGTAGTAACTGGAAGAAGAATCTCGGCTGCTACAATCCAAAGGCGTCTTCACAATGAAGTCTCGAATGAAGTCGATTAAATTAAGTAGAGAGCATGTCAGAAAGAGAGAGTGAGAAAATAAGAGGAATGACAGTCTCTATTTAATACATTTAAGTCCAGATTCACTTTGGAAAGTGATTATTATAGTGTTCTAATCTGAAGAGAAACCAGCCACCATCAAGCCAACATTATTGAAAGACACACTTAGTGTGAAAATGAAATTATTGTGTGAGTCAGGATCTTTTTGGGATGCATGTATGTAATGAAGGTACTGTGACTGGTCAAAGGTAGCCTTGATCAACACGTAAGATACTTTTATACTGCTATTAGTGATAACTTTATTCTGATGGACGATACTGTTCGACAACATCAAGCTATTCTTTGTAGACAAACACCTTCTTAGTTAAGGTATTATTCAAGTAGAGAGAATTCGCTTATTTAAATCCAATAAACCCCCTTTTGAACTACATTGGAAGTGGAGGTTCGGGCTTACTCCTTTCTCCCCTTATAATGGATGGCCGGAGCTATCCATTAGTGTAAGAGGGTCGGAAGGAAGCTGAGCCATAGTCAATACAAACTCTATTTATTAACAATTCTCAATAACAACACAAATTCAACAATCCAAGTTAAGAAATTTACCAATTGATAAATATGGGGAGCAATAGCGGGGTAGACGAAAAGCTAGAAGAATTAATAATAAATCGGATCACTTACACTTAGTACATCCAGGCAATTAACCTTCTTATATTTGAAGAGGATTTCAAAAGTAATCTTATTCAAACCGACCTGAATCCAATTTAACGACTAATTGACCAAATTGTCAATCTTAATATTAATCAAATTATCTACGAAGCGCTCTCGCCTAGCTATACGTTAATTACTATTTGCAATCCTGTTAGCTTGTAACCTCTCTCTCCCATCGAGCTTGATAGTTAATCTTTATATATAAGCCTTAATTTGCATAATCACATCTTCTTCTTCGGAGGACTGTTTTCAATAGAATAATATTTAAAGACCCATTATTCCTCAAGAGGGTTAGTTGGAAGAACGCGAATAGACCCGTTACACCCTGGGAGCCGATATGAACTGCAACAAAGGTTGCATTATGTATCGACACTCATTCAAGTTTAAGTATTCGATAACAATCTTACGAATGGAAATCAGATATCAATCATACAATAGGGAAGAACATATTCCTTATCAAATTCCAATTTTTTGTCAACGTTTTAAAGTTATTCGACTTGTTTTTGCCAATGATTGGGCTTTTTAAATTTGATATTTAATGTATTAACTATTAACTTGGATCAGTATTTGTGCTATGTATTAAATAAATAAACTGTGGTTAATTTAAAAGATACTAGTTTATAAAACATTATATGCTAAGCAAATATGAATTATAGTGTATTACAAATTGCATATAATCTGACTATGATCTATTAAAACACTTTATTATTGTTGATTAATTATCTCTTCAGTCCGTAATAATTTCAGTTTATGGAACTAATTGCAGCCATACACATGTATGACATCTTTTTTGTCAAGCGAATTTGTACTCATAGGTAAGATGCAATATATAAAAATCTATCATATTTATTCATCTATTTATTTTTGCAATAAAATTTAACCAAGGAAAACAAAAACATCTGTGTCAAAAGCATACATCCGTCACAATAAAAAAATACAGATAAAGCTTTGAAATTTAAATACATTAATGGTCCTTCTATTTATATGATTACTCATGAAAATTTTGTGTTTCTAACTAATAATGGTCACCAAAAAGGGATATATTATTTTTTATTTTTATATGTTATTCTATTAACACATTATTCTAAGGGAGCTCTCTACCACCGTTAATTGTAAATGAAGGCATTATTCTGCTCATTTATTTTATAATCAAATGAAAAAGTTATAACTACATGCAGGGTATATACACAAATTGTTGGACTTTCAAACGTATCTACTGGAAAACCATTTATATATATATATAGTACTCAAATTCTACATAGCTAGATTCCTCATTAGGAGTACATAAAAAATGGCCAAAGAACTGTAGTTCAATCCATAGTTTAAGAGAAAAATGTCAATATACGAAAAACAAAGTAGGACATAGCAAGGAAAAACACCGTATCGCACACATCAACTGCATTACTGTCTAATAGATATATGTTCAAAGTGTCCGCTCTGCATATCTAGACAGGCTTGAACACGCCGTGGGACAAATAAGTGCATAAGTCGCAGCAGCACGGTGTTCACCAAAGTACAAGTAGCATGCAGACGAGCAACTAGGCTGTTTGTGTTGAGAATGATATCTAAATCCATACGCCTTGACACACCAATTCCTTGAGATTGCCCTAAAGGGAAAAATCTAATTGTATGAGATCTGGGGATCATGGTGGCCATAGAACTGGATCCACATATCCATTTCAGCACCCTGAATATGCCATGTCCAGCCAATCCCGTGCAGGAGCACAGAAATGCTCCGGGGCTCTACCATGTACTATCATACCTCCTCATTTGCCATATTTTTCTCGTAAACTGTGGATCGTATAGGTACAGTTCCTTGGGCATTTTTTTTTATATATTCCCATATATGTACGGTTTTCTGATACACTTAATTCTCTGTATACCTTTCCCGCATTTTGTAACTTTCACTAAAGTAGCATGCATACGAGCAATTAAGTCGGTTTGTGTTGAGAACGGATGCCTAAGTCCATACTCCTCGACACACCAATTCCTTGAGATTTCCCCAAAGGGAAAAAATTCAACTGTATGAGATCTGTGGATCACGGTAGCCATAGATTCGAATACATATATCCGATCCTACACCCGGAATGTGCTATATCCAACCAATCCCGTGAAGGAGCACAGAAATGCTCCGGAGTTCCACCATGTACCATCATACATCATCGTTTGCCATATTTTCTTGTAAACTATGGATCGTACAGGTACAGTTCCTCGGGCAATTTTTATATATTCCCATATATGTACGATTTTCTGATACACTTAATTCCCTGTATACACTTTCACCCATTTTGTAACTTCCCTTTGCGCTTTTGAATTGATCTACTAAATCAAGGCGTTGCTAAATCTCAGTCTAACTAAATAAATTTTATTTTCCACATATGAAAAGCAGTAATTATTAACTAAGTATCAATTTCAATTACAAAACAAACAGTGTTCGTGTAACCAATATATTGAAACTTTATCTAAAAAGAAATTGAAATTTTGATGGATATTTAATTTATTGCCTTCTGTGCAAATAATTATCACCTGTATTGTGCTTTTTGACACTTGATATAGATTCGCGAGACACTTTTCAATGCGTTTATGCATACGAAAACAAGTAAAGGAAAAATTGGAGCAGTCCTTTTACCATGCTACATAAATAATAATAAAAACTTCTTACTCGAAAAAATTACGTCGCCTACTTAAAAGCGGATATTGTTGATTGGATTCCATTTGATACCGAAGAGATAGATTAGGTTTCTGATATTTGAAACCGCCGATGGCTACAATAAAAGCAATAGTATTTTGAATGGTGTTTCCACCAGTGACATATATTCTTTAACATATATCGCACGTTAAGTAAATTAGAAGTAAGTTAAGGAAGCCGAAATTCGTTTTTAACTTTTAAAGTCATTAAACTCGATCATTTTATAAAAATTATGCCACACCTTCGTTTTTCTTCCGTCTAAATAAAAGACAAAAGAACAGAAAGATAATAATGCTTTTGTGTTTTTAAGCAATTTTTTATGTCTGCATATTCTTATCAAGCTCGTAACAACGTATAATGTTGTATGTATTTGTTGTCATTTGTTTTAAAAGCACGACAATTAACATTTCAAATGCTTTCATTTATGCATCAATAAACAGAAATACGTATATTTATTTTTACTTTATTTTTACTTACTATTTTTACTTTTCTTTTTATATTTATTTTAAATAAATATGTTTCTGATTCATTTTTATAGTGCTGTATTTCATATCACATTATTTTTAACTTTAATTTATAGATATTTTAGAATCTGTATTTAGTTTTTTCTTAGTTATAAATATAGATTTCCTATACACCTAACCAAGCCCGAAACAAAAAATAAAAACTCGAAATTTAATAAAACTGTAAGTCTTCTCTTCAAAGAGTAAACCTTTTTATTGATTAAAATATACGGGTATTTTTTGTTTTGGCATCTAATAATTGTTAATAATTCAAAACTTTTAGCATTACTTTAATTATTTAATAGAACGAAACTGTGAAGATTCATATTTTAAGCACAACTAATTTAAAAATTTATCTTTTTTTAATTTTTAGGACAAGTAAGTTTTAATATTTTTTACCAAATTTTTTTTCGGTTTGTTTAGTTAGAAATATTTTTATTTAACAATGCAGTAGAGAAGTAAAATCAATGGCTTGTTTTGAAAAGTCAGGGTAAAAATCAAATATTATTCCAACATTAAAATTTTAAATTTCGTTTTCATTTCTCACATAATCTTTAAGATATAGTTAGTTTTTGTTAAGAGTCAAAATACAAACCAATTTTGGAATTTTGAAAAATGATACGCCATTTTTCGCCAAGAGCTATAAAATTGTGTAATTTTAAAGTAAGTAATAAATTAACCCAGCTGTGTTCTTTTATTATTTAGTTAATTTTTCAAATTAATGAGAAAAATGGTTTGAATGGGTAGTTTGAAAATGTAGAACATGTAGATCCTTGAATAATATTGTGTAATACAATTATTTAATTCTTAATTAAATGCATATCAATGTAATTATTATCAGATGGATAATAATTATATTAATGTGTATGTGATAATGTAATATTAATGGAGAAGTTTCTTCAAGTTACACAGAAATATATATCATCAGATTTTTAAATAAAGAATTAAATTTAAATCCTAAATAATCTTTTATTTTTTCACACACAGAGCATTTTAGAATATAAATAATTTCCCATATTTTTAAAAAACACATTCAAAGCATTTTGAAAACTCTGTGTATATTTTAAAGATTCAATGAACAACTAATATATATCCTTGTCTGTGTAAAATGTATGAAAACAAATAAAAATGTTTACATTCAGAGATAATTAGTTACAGAAAATTTTTTTCTATTAAAATGTGTTTCAAGTATCGAACCATTAAATTAAAAAAGGGATATTGTAAAACACCTTGAAATTTTCATTTTTGTAAATAAAAACTATTTTGCTAAACAATAAATACATACATTATCATTATTCAGTATTTCATTATGCATATCATAAATTTAGTTTATACATATTTTTGTTGAATTTTATCTTATAAACGTGAAATGTTTTATTTTATAAATATATGTTCAAATTGTATCATAATTTGTATATACAATTGTAAGTTTTCTTTAATCGAAAAATAACAATAATATTATATTTGAACAATTTCAAAATGAAATTTAACAAAATATATTGTAAAAATAGCATAAGGCTGAAACACAAGAAAATTTTTTTTTCAATATACGTGTTTTATTATGAATAAGCTTTCTCGATAAATTGATTCTTGGCAAATTTTAAATAATAATTACACAATTTAATCAATATATTGACCAGATTTTCTATTAAAAATAAATTTGATACACACACAATGAAAATAAAACATTTTATGTTGTGTAAATATTGTTGCTTACAATTGAGTTTGCTATGTTTACATAATAGCTTTTAACGCTCTCAATATAATTCCTTTTTTCTTTATAAAAAGTATATTAATAATGTGCTTTTAAAATAAGCTGAATCTTGTGAAAGTAAATATTTTATTGTTTCTCTTAAATGTTATTTTTATATTTATTTTTGAAGTTTTAAACATGCTAGTATTCTTACATTTCGCACTGCAAGGTGTCTTTTCAAAAACTATGATACAGTATATATAAATCATATAAAAAAATTAATGTATTTTTATTCTATTGGAATATAAGTTTTTTAAAAAAATAGTTTGAGTAATTTCTTAAAACTATTTATACTCTATAAAAAAAAACTCGAATACATTGGTAGATCAATGTGATTGATTGATTGATTATTAACGTCGCACTGTTTAGCTACACGAGGGCTTTTGGCAACGGACCACGTAATTTTGAACCATGGTCAAGTGACATGGACGACACCTGAGCTGGCACCCCCTCTCCTAACTACCACACCACACCAACGGGAGGACGTTTCAGCTCTCGACAGATTTAACGTGCATC
>BMAV01005366.1:222031-236051 GCA_019973955.1 Trichonephila inaurata madagascariensis
GGCAAGCCACGGTCCGATACCTGTACCACTCGGCTACCGCGGCCACGGTAGATCAATGTGAGAGATTCTCAACCACTGTGTCGTGGTACTTTTGTGTGCCATCAAATTCTAAAAGTGTGACACCAATTTTTTTAATTACTAAACATATTCTGAGGGGGGAAAATTCAGAACCGAATCATTCGGCTGTTTTATAGAAATAAGACGTCCCTGAATGGCCTTAGTTCAAGGCACGGACCAACTGGGCCCGGGCCCATGGCCTCGCTCACAATGGGGCCTCGTCTTGTTCTTGACTCAGCCTTAATACGATCCTGATTCGAATAATTTCAATAATTAATAGTTATTCCCGGTTGTATTCTTCGAAAAATGGAGAATTTCGGACGATATGTCAACTGGCTACATGTGATTACCGTGGTTCTTGTATAGTCCTAGGCCTTCCACCTTACATCATCATTACTTCTTTAGTCAGCAATCAGTCGAGCCGGATTGTGCGATTGTAAATCATGCACATTTATGGGTTTCGGGTTATTGTTTGTACAAGTATTTATATAACTCTTATTCTTTCGTGTATAGAAGGATATAAAAAATTTGATTGGATTCGAATCCATTTGTGATAACGGATACATCTGCTTATGAATTAACATTGAAAGGAAAGGAAAAACTAATTTCGCTCTGTAATAATCGAGTTTTGATTTCAAAACATTTGAAAAAGTCAATTAGTTTATTTGGGATTAAAATCAGAGGCGATTATTTCGTAATAGCCAAAAAAATTTTTTAAAGTATTATTACAATTTTCTACATCTTATTTGAGTAAATTCGAATTTTCAGCATTAACAAATATAAAAATGAAAATAAAAAAAAAAAAAAAGGAAAAATTAAGAATAATTTTAAAAGTAGATGATGAAATTAGATTGGCATATTAGCATTTTTAAGACCAAATTTAAACTAAATTATTAAAAACCATCAAGCTCAATATATTCATATAATTAATTTGTAATTAATTCCTCAATAAACATTTTGTTGTCTTTGCCATACATATTGAAAATTATCATCATAAACTATTTTTTACATAGTATTATAGATAAAAAAATTCTTTTAAACTTATTTTACTGTTAGCATGCCGCCAAATTTTGAAATTGTTAAAAGTGTACCTCAGCTACAACAAAATAAAGGGGTTAGAATTACTTATCTATATGTATGTACTGCAGCATTAAAATCCACAACTGTTATAGTTTTCTCTTGAAAATGGTTCTATAAAAATATTCTCTGATGTGTTTTTGATAAAAATGAAACTAATTACTTTTAGTGAGTCACGAAAGTAAGAGCCATGACTTACAAAAAAAATTAGCACACAAAACGAAAATCTTAATATATGCATCAAATTATCTTTTGCAATAATTGAAATTCTTTACAGATTTTATATTACATAAAGCCATATTTCCAATGAAAGACTTAGTGAATATTAATATAGTCTACACATACGATTAAACGTTTAGTGTTTTCATAGCAATCATACTGCTGACATTTACTTCATTCATTGAAAAAAACTATCTAGGTGACAGGTTCTACATATTCATTACGTCTGTCTGAATGCCCTTAATTGCATTTTTTTCTCAGTTTCTACAGCCTCCAAAAATTTTTCATATCAATATCTGTTACACAATTGGCACTTTTGCCTTCTGTACAAGCAACTGATTAGCTAAGGTGAAAAGGATACGCATTAACATACATGGTAAACACTCCTTTTTCTCGAGTGTTATATAACATCGACTTCAAGCACTCTCCATTCATTTGACTGACAGTTTGTCCTTCTATCTTCGTTCGGTACTTCGTCAAATACTTCGTTCAGGACATAGTGTGAACTACTTATTTTTTATTATTCAGATATGTATGGTGTATTCAAGGACATTTTTTTTTCTGGCCACGCCTATGATTGAGGCAGATAAGGCACAAACCGGGAATTAACACAGTTTTTGAGTAGTGCAGGAAAGTGTTTGGTATTGTTACTTGGGCGAATGAGGAAACGTCGACCAGCTGTAAAGATGTAATCAGTCTTTTTGTGAGTGAGTTTGAAGGAGTTGCATTGTTACTATCAGCAGTTTGTTTCAGTTTTCTCTCTCAAAGATTCTTTTTTTTTTCCTGAAACAAAACAAAAAAATCTTTAATCTTAACTTGAATTTTTTTCAAAAAGTATTGAATAAAGAAACGTTTTTCAGGTGGAAGAAGATGAAATAAATAGTTATTATACCAGTGAAATTTACTTTTTATTTAATAAATTTTACCTTGACTTGTTTTGTGTACAATGTTTCTCTTTCACGTTATTTCATTGCTTAATATATAATTGATGTTAATCTGTAAAACTATAATATATTCTTAATTTGTAAGAAAAAAAATGAAGTATTCTTCAAAAATATTTATTTTAAAGTTCCATTCATAAATTGACAAAATTAAATGTGGATGAATGAATTCCATCTATTGATAATAACTAAATACAAGTAATTACAAGTATTATACAAATATAATTAAAAGAATATCAAAATCCTTCACTGGATCATTTAAACAATTATTCATAGTAATGGTATAATTATTGAAAATATTTCTCTGTACAATCAAATATAATTGTTTGATTGCCCTCATTTGATCATTTCAAAAATTATTTTTGGTAATTGTATAATCGATGCCTAGTGGCTGAGTGGTAATGATGCGCGCTTCCACGCCACAAGTTCGGGATTCAATTTCCGGGCTGGGCATGGTCGACTCAGCCTTTCATCCCTTCAGTGGGTTGATAAATGAGTACCAAGCTTTCTAAGAAACAGAACACTGGGGGTTTCTCGTCAGACTGACCAGTGACCGAAACAGCACCCCAGTGCCTAAGGTCACGTAAACTGAGATAGGCGCAATAGATCTTGGCCATCCTGGTCAGTTGCGCCATTGAGTTCAGTTCAACTGTATAATCAATGAAAATAATTATATACAATCAATTACAACTGTTTGGTTCACATAATTAAAAGAATATTGAAATTCATAATTTTTTCATTTAAGTTAAATAGAAATAAACACACAAACACAAAATTGTATTAGGACTTAAAATTTTTCTTTTGAGAAAAATAATTAGTTATACCAGTTTTAACATCAACACATGTCTGTAAATGATAATTATATCCTCTATTAACTTTTATTGTTTTAGAAAGATTTAAAATTGAAAGTAAATATTGAACTATTTCTTGTCTCTCTCTATATATATATTTGAAATATACATCAATACCTACTTTAACAATTCATATTTTTAAAGAAAAATGTGTTCAAAAATCAAAATATATAGAAACAAGCTATTTTTTTTGTATAGCGTAGAGGTAAACATATTATTTAAAATATTTTCTTTTTTTATTATTTTACATTACCGTAAAATCCGGCGTATAGCGCGCACCGGCGTATAACGCGCACCCACATTTTCAACTGCAGTTTTTGATTTTTAGGTATATTCGCCGTATAACGCGCACCTACTTTTTACAAGGAATCCTGAAATGTACGATGCAATGATAATATGTTTTGAAGCCATTTATTCAAGGTATTATCCCAAAAGTTTTAGAAAAAATAGTATATTTCTAGAATTACAACCCTTTAAGTTCATAAGGAATGTCATTTCTTTCAAATAAACTTATTTCGACATATATAGAAGTCCAGCTTTTTTTATGCTCATTTCTTTTTCTTATTTTTAGAGCTCTCATTTTCATGCCCGGCGTATAACGAGCACCCTTAAATTGCGATCTTATTTCTTGTGTTAAAAGTGCGCGTTATACGCCGGATTTTACGGTATTTTAAATGAATCAGAACTACTTTCCATTTTACTATTATTTAGAATGAAATTCCAATGTTATTTAACAATAAAACAAATATAGTTATATTCTTAGAAAATCCTTTACATGTTATTAAAATATACTTTTAAGTTTTAAAATGTACAATTTATGCTTTAAAATTTTAAAATGTAAACATTAAAGTTTTAAAATAAAATCTTCAAAACATTTCAAAGAAAGTCTTTTTTAAAAAAAAAAAAAATATATATAATAATAGATTTCACACACATAAATAATATTATACAGCATTACAAACGCAGTTAATTACCTTTTACTAAATTTCCCATTTTGGGAATATTCCTTTTTCATTCCATTGCAAATGATTAAAGAAAATTGTAATAGCTCTTAAAATTTCCGTAATTAATTTTTAACTAACCGCAATTAAGTTTTCGCTAGTAAATAAGAAGAAAAAAAAATCCCATTTTGTTGAAATAAAAGACAATAAAAGAAAAGTGCAATTTTTATTGCTACTATATTGTGTCACTGGGTACACATTATATGTAATCGTTTGTGTCTGTTCTTTGTACATCAAGGTCGGTGAACGCATGAAATCCTTCAATAACATGAAAAAAATATCACTTAAGTAACTTATTGGAAACTTTAGATGGATAGAAAAAACAATCTGGACGTGTAATTTTACTCTCGAGCACAGTAAATTATCCAAAAATTGATTGTTAGAAATCAACGGACAACAACCTTATTTCCTGCGATGAATATTAATGTCGCATCTTGGATTCTTTCGAAGGTCGGTTGTTGATTTTAGACGAAAGGAAGGATAGTTTTTTTCTGGTATCAAAATTAGTTTGATAAGCCGGATGTGTTTACTGGTTAAAACACGTTCTAAGTATTGAATAATTAATTTGTTTTGAAAATTCATGACCAGTGTTGAAACTAACAGATATTGGAGTTCATTGTTTGCCAGCATTACTTGTTTGTTAATAAAATTTAAGCGTAGATAAGGCCTTGAAGCTTTAAAAAGCTTGTGTTACTCTATACGAAGGCATGCAATACATCTTTCTGAGTCGAATTATGAACAGATTATGGAATTAAAAAATGTTGAATTCTTCTGAAGGACGGTTATTGATTTTACATGAATGAAGGGATTAAATGTATTTATCGAGATCGAAGAAACATTGTATTCAAATTTAAACGCTTTGGAGCACAAATAATAATATTTTTATGAATAAGTAATGATTTTGATCTTATCACAAACAAAGTGTATTGTTTTGTAAAAGCAACTGACATTGAAAAAATTTAAAAATGAAAGAAAAAAAAATTTCACAATAGAAAATAGTGTCGATTTTTCATATAACGTGTCAATTTAACAGATTTCAGACCCAACAAATTAAGAATGAATTGAAGGACAGTCATTAGTTTTACACAGAATAATAAGGCTCTTTTTTTTTGTCAGACAAGACTTTATGATAAATTTCGCGATGTCTTAGACATGGATATTTTTGTTTTATAAATTGGTGATTATTTTGAATACCAAAATAAAATTTATAACTTTATTAGGGATTTTTCTCATTGAAATAATTAAACCGGGGAAAAAGATCTTTCCACTGAAAAAGACTTGAATTCTCATTCAAATGCATAAAACGTACTAAATATTTTATGTCGATTTGTGGCGCATACAAGAAAGTAAAACACGAGTCCGGACCCTTTCCCCCCCACCCTTGATTTTTTTTGATTAATTATAATCCTATGTATATAGTACGTAAAATTTGATTAAGTATTTGTTATTAATAGTTTCTTTTGTTAACTAATGCTGTTTATTTATTCAATAATTTATTTTTCACTGTTTTTTGATCCCAACAACTGCCAAAATCAAAAGAATATGTTTGGTGGCGTATTGGGGTATGATACTAATAATGATGGACTTTCGACCCGCGCGTAAGGAGCAGCGCGACAAGTTTCCCTGTGTGAGCCAGTGATATCGCGCGCGCGATTAATTACTAAATTATAAAATGGTTAAATTCGAATGTAGGAGTTAACATAACTTTTCATACTGCTTATTAAAACCAATTAATAAATTTGGTGTCCTTTCTAAATTGCCAATAATCGAAAAACTATCAAAGTTTATGATATCATAAAGCTTCCACTGTTATTCTGGAAATTAAAATCTTAAAAGGATCCTTATTACGAAACAGATATTTATCATTTCCATCCGCTATTATGAGACAAATTTCTCATACGTAAATCTTGTGTAGAAAGTCAATGGATGATTATTCTATTTTGCTTTGAATATAGTCAATATAGATAACTATATTATTCGAATATTCATCATCTTCAAGCTACAAAGATTCAATGTATTAATATATTTTTCAAATACAGAAAAGATGAGAAAATTAATTGTTTTATTTCATAAAACTTTCTCTTATAAAATCAGTTCTATAAATTGGAAATCGTTACATATTGCAATCTGGTTGTAATTCATTAAATATTAAAACGAAAAATTATCACTATATTCGTATTTGCTGATTTAAAAAATAGTATTTATTATTATCTTTTCTTTCTTTTTTTTAAAAAAAAAATATAAAACCTTATTCCTTTTAGCTAAACTAATGGAATTTCAATTAAAGCAGCCTAAATGTTATTTACATTTCCTAGAATTTTGCACCCAAATATTTATTTTTATTAACAATAGGACACTTTTGAAATCAGACAACAATTCAATGCCTTGCAAATTACTAGTCATTATCAAAATTAATATACAAAAAAGATTGGAAGCTGAAAAGAGCATAACTATTTATCCTAATATTACATGTCAGTAATACCTACATAATGAATTTAGAACAAGTTAATCATAAGAGAATGTTTGTGAACAAATCTAGCTCAAGAGTTGACTGTAAATCAGTACTAACACCCTGGGGGTATGTAGTGTAATTTTTATGAATAGACAACTTTGTAGTGTTTTTCAGCCTTAATAGGTTAACAACATTTTATCGCGTGAGACGTTGCCACATTCCGTAAAATTAGGTTTCTTCCTATCTCATATACAGATTTAATGAGACAATCTTTTAAAAAACATTTTTAAAGCGTTAAATTAAATTTCTATATATATGGGTTTATTCATTACAAACCTTACCCTATTGTGTAAATAGTAAATCGCTTTTCTAATTATTTTTCCAAATTAAGCTACTTGTACTAAAAAATTAATAAGGTTCGTTTGTAACTAAACTAGACAATTTTAGAAATGGCCCTCATTATTTAATAATATATTAAAATTTTTCGTACTCGTTTTGAAATCACTGGTTAATAAACATAGCAAGCTTAACAAGTATATATTATATATTAAGAGAATTGTGAAAGTCATTGTTAAGAGAACATTTAAATTTTTTCATAACTACTACCTTAATTTGTAATAACTTGAAGGATGGCTTAGAAGTTAAAGTACAGTTGCGATATTTTTCCAAATATTTCTTATTTCACATTTTTATATGATAAAGAGTTCACTACCCCTTTTTTTGCAATTATGAACGATATAAACTATTTTCATTTCTTAAAGAGGCAGAAACATTATGATAAACCTAATTGATTCTTAATTTATTAAAGTTTTTGTTTATTAAATTCACAAATTCTCTTCAAAAGGGATCCTCTATAACGGAAAAATATATTGAATGATTTTAAGAACATTCATAAGAAAAATTAAAGTGATTTAAATGCATTTACTAAAAGTTTGGATTTACCAACAATGTGCGTTTTCATTTTTTCTCACACATAGATAATGTAGCTTTTCGAGTTTATATGCTATTGCTTTAAATTTCATAATGCATTAAAATAGAGTAAAGTAGCTTACGATGATTACGAAATAAAAATACAATAACATCTTGTAATAAATAAGCGACATCGGTTGAAACTAGCTGAAATTTCTGAAATTACCCACATTGTAAATTTCATTCAAAATAAAATTTTTAAAAAAATGTTCTCTCAAAATAAAATGCCCTTTTTTTAAAATAAATATGGCTATTTAATAAATAATTACTTGCAGTATATTATTGTATTTTTCAGCCAATTATTTACATAATCTTATTTAAGTTTCTTCTCACAAAAAACAACACCTTTATATTTAACACATAGCAAGGAAATATAATTGTTCGTCAGTATATTCAAAATGAATCAACTAGACATAAAATGAAATTAAATCACTAAAGTGAACTTATAATTTTTCACTAGTAGTTTTCACGAGTCATTTTTTTTATTGAATTAACTATAGAAACATTGATCTTTTCCGTATCAGTGTATTTTAAGATGCAATTCTATTTAGTAAAATCTCCATAAGAAAAGCAAACCATAATTAAATTATTTTAAAATAAAATTGCTTTTAATTTTTGTAGCTTATTTTTAATCACAGAATGCACTTTTTTACCAGCCCCATAGAATTTTAAAAAAAGATTTACAGCACCTTTACGATATAGATGTTTTATGCGAAGACATTCTGTTTACATTAAGAAGCTGAAACGCAAAAATCGTACTTTTTTTTAGTCATTGAGGTAAAATTTCTTTTTAAGCTTCAAATTCACTGTTAGGAAAATTGAATATTAAAAAATATTCAAGTTAAATAGATGAAGATAACATATAAAGCTGAATTTTGATTTGAAAGAATTTAAAACGAATAAAAACGAACAATTCAACGATAACAACGACATTTGTATATATAGGATGGAAAACGTTTTTATTAGTCAATAAATTTATGTTGTTTCGAAAATTACGGTGAATTTCAGTAGTATAAATTATTTTAATTTATTTGGAGGAATAAGAATTACTTGGTATTAATTATTTCATTTAAAAGAAATTTTACAAAATATTGCTTAAAGGAAATTACTCTAGACGTTTGGCTCTAGGCTTTGTGCGAACTAATTATTCAAAATCACTCAAATTACTGTTATCATAGAGTACGCATGTTTTCCATAAGAGATGAAATTCTTAACTCAAATATGAGAAAAGTTTAAAAATTTGAAAGAATTTTAAATGGTAAAACGCACACACATCAGAGATTAATAAGTATTTTTAATTATATAATCATCACATCAGAATTGTACAATTTTTATAAGATATTTAGTTTATATTTAATAGTGCTTATATGAAATAAAAATTAATACGTAAGTATAATAATACATTTATGGTGTGGTTTTTTCGTATGAATTGAAACGTTGCAAAATGATTAAAAAAATTTTTTATATATTTTTAAAAATTATTTTTCTAAACAAATTCCATTGATTGTTTTTTTTTTTTACATTTATAGCGAATAAGATTTTCTACAGTAATCTAAATTGTAAGAAAATTACATTTCGAATATAAAAAGATAAGTCAAAATGTGAGGAAACAAAATGGAAATCAGTTAAATAAAGTAAACAAAAAATATTTTAAAATAGAGTTTTAAGAAATAATAAATTTATAAAACTCTCGAGGATATTTAATGAAAAAATCTTATCATGAAAATTGATTATCAAGTTTAAAAGGTAACATACACTGGATAGCCTCTTTCCAATTTTGATTACGCAAATGCTTATATTCATTAAAAACCAAAACTTTCGTTATTGCATTTGTAGTTCATTATACGGCAGCAATATATCAAGGATATTCCTACTCTTTCAAAAACAAACTGAGAATTTTAAATTACATGCTGCATAATGCTTTTACTTAATATTCACAATAATTTACATTTCCTTAACTTTTTTGTAAAAACATCATTTATTGAAAGAATTAATTTATATGATTATTTCTATTATTGAGAAATAATTATAGAGGTATAACTACTTCCCAAGTAGAAGGGAATGTTTTTATTTTAGAACTCATTTAAAAATTCAGATATCATTGAAATTGTGATTTCGGCTATAGATTTTTATTTCAATTTTTTAGGCATGATATTTTTCTTAGCGCGAGAAATAATGTCTTATATAGTTATTCAACAAAATTCCCAACATTATGTATTCTTATAGACTATTATTTTTAAACTTATAAAATAAACACTAAAATCTTAATATATTTCGAAATACTTAAAAATGCCAAATGTAACACAAATATGAATTGCAAAAAGGTGTGCTTTTTTTCAATTCCTACTATTAGCTCACAATCTCTATATATTTATTTATTTATATATTTATTTATTTATCTTGGTGGAATTTTCAACCGTTAATAAAATACATTTTAAAGCTCTCAATTGAGCTGAAATTTTATATACAGGATTATTTTGGATGACAATACAATAATATAATAATAATTAATAAAAATTAATTGATTCAAACTAATTATTTAAAGAATTACAAATACAACCACGTTGGCATCATTTTTGGCGGCTTAGCGATCCTTTTGGCGACTTGTGTCAAAACTTGAAAAGGTTTTCTTTTCTCACGTGTTAAAGTATTCAGTTCAATTGAAATTTATATAAACGATTGTTTTGGATGACAATATGATACTTTAATGATAATTAATAAAAATTAATAACCACTTAATGTTGTGATTCTGTCATATGTATATACATATTTATATTAATTGTAACTATTTAATAAAAAGTAGCTAAAATGAAATTTTTCTTAGTTAATCTAAGTAGGAATTGACTTAAATTTATTTTTATATTACTTATTTTAACTTCGTTCATTAATATCCTTTTTTTATATAATGTCCTGTTGTCCATCCGTTTGTTTTATTTTAATTATTTACGACACGGCATCCAGCATAGATTACTGTAAAATCCTGCGTATAACGCGCACTTTGAACATACAAAATAAAATCGAAACCTATGGGTGCGCGTTATACGCCGGGTATAAAAACGATAACTTTAAAAATAACAAAAAGGATCGGCATAAAAAAAAATTCATTTCTAAATGTATCGAAACACTGTTTATTTAAAAAAGAAGACTTGCCTTATGTACAAGAACAGTTGTAGTTCTAGAAGTATACTATTTTTTTCAAAAGTCTTGGATAATACATCGAATAAATGACTTCAAAATATAAAAACAATGTATACTAATATATATTTCAGATTTCTTCGTTAAAAATGGGGTGCGCGTAATACGACGAATTTACCTAAAAATTAAAAAATTTAGTTTGAAAATATAGGTGCGCGATATACGCCGGATTTTACGATACTTATACTGTTGCATTACATATAGAATAGATTTCGTAATTTCGTATCATGTGTGCAATTTTTCGCAATCGAGATATGAGGAATCTAACATGTTACTTTTCAAGCGTTTTAATTATTAACATCCATGAAACTTGTAATTAAAGTTTTATTTTCTTAAAAATAAGAAGTAAATGTGCTGAAGTTGACTTTTTAAACTTATTGTTCGAGTGAAATAAATTTATTAAGCTAATATCTCATTTTTCATCTAATCATCTATTTTCATTATGCTACTTTACGCGTTCTTTAAAAAATAAATCTAAAGCTGTAGCAAGTTTGTTTTATTTTTGTAAAGGTTATGAGTTTAAATTTAAATGATTAAATATCTTATAATAAAAGACTTAAAATGTTTAACCACCAACATTAAAAAGGATTGCGTTTACACATAAAAAAAAAAAAAAATTTGCAGTGTTGGTTTCCATTAATGGCTTGGACAAAATAAAGCTCAGGATTTCTGAGATTTTACAATTTTGAAAAGAAATCAGATTACATAAATAAGAATTGAGGCCAAAAAATATTTTCTGAAGACTTAAATCTTGCACATTGTGAATACTTTTTTCAATAAAGAATGCAAAATTCAACCTCTTGATTTTTGATTTTAAATTGTTTTTTTTTTTACAAAATTAAAAAAAATTCTTTGTTCTAATTATGAAATATTAATATATAAATCATCACACTTATATTTAATATTATTAATTACCGTAAAATCCTGCGTATAACGCGCACCTATACTTTCAAGCTAATTTTTTTTAATTTTTAGGTATATTCGCCGTATAACGCGCACCCCCTTTTTAAGGAAGAAATCTGAAATATTAGTATACATTGTTTTTTATTTCGAGGTAATTTATTCGAGGTATTAACCCAGTTTTTTGAAAAAAAAGTATACTTCTATAGCTACAACTGTTCTTGTTCATAAGGTAAGTCGTTTCTTTTAAATAAACAGTGTTTCAATACATCCAGAAGTAAATTTTTTTTTATGCCCATCTTTTTTGTTGTTTTTAAAGCTATCGTTTTTATACCCGGCGTATAACGCGCACCCTTTATTTTCGATCTTATTTTTTGTGTTCAAAGTGCGCGTTATACGCCGGATTTTACAATAAATTAATATTTAATATTAATGATTTAAAATTAATAAAATGATTTTGTTCAGTTATGTGAAAATTAAATTAATGTATTTAATTAAATTGTATTACATTGAAAAGAAGAAAATAGTTTTTATTTATGAATCTTATAATTTAATAAATGTAATATATAAATATCGAATATAATTATGTTATATTCACACATTAATTTAATTATCTTAGTAATCGGAAAAATGAATAAAGTCCTGATTAGACACCTCAAAGAAACTGTTTCCTGGCTACGCCTATGGATGTAATAAAAGATTAATTGGAACTGTATTAAGTTTTTATCTTTCTAATAGGAAATTGTATAGTAAATCATTTCGCCTGAAAAGTATTTGTCTTGGCCTATAATTTCAATCAAAAACAATAATTAATAAATTAATGTTTCAGAATGATTGATCTGAAGTATAATCTCTATGTTAGTCAAAACTAATCCTTGTAATTTACGGCATGAAAATGATAATTTGTTAGTTTCAACATATTTATTGTTCTAAGGTCTCGAATATTTTTATTTCAGAAAAGAGAATCATCAAAAATTAAGCTGTATTGCTGATACATTTTCTGAACAGTATTCTCTAAAATTAATTCATTAACTTAATAAAGTAATTCTCTAACAAATTTTTAAAACTAGTGGTAACTAAACATTTTTTATAAGTTTATTTCGTTTCAAATTCAGTAGGAAGTAGATGTATAAGCAGAGATTCAAAATAAAATATACGTGCCTTATATTGCAAATTGTTTAAGTAATTTTGATTCAGATTTCTTGATGCATGTCAGTGTTAAAGTAATAGATTACTACCATTAATATTTTTTGAAAAATAACTTTTCATATTTTTACAACAGTCCTGTAATGAACTATGTAACCACTGAAATTACTCGTGTAGAAACATTTGCAAAATGCTTAAAAATTTATTAGCAATCTGATCTTTTTATTTAATTTTAAAAAAGTGTTTTCATTTGTGATATTTTATGTTACATTTTGTTAGTTTTGAGAATTATAAAATGCAATACAAGTACGTAGTGTATAACATGATAAAGGTTCTACGAATCAAACAACAAGAATATTTATGAAACACATGATTATTTCCGATGATTCATTGTAGTTCATTAAATATGTTTTAAACACCGTTTTAAAGTAATTTAAATGTAATTAAATCATTTTATTATTTTATTACACTCATAAATAAGTCGTAAGTTATTAAAATATTTGAAAGCATCCATTATAATTCTTATTAGTATTAATATTTACTACTCTTATATAACGTCAATTTTAACATAACAAACAATAAACAAGATATCTACGATATAAATTAAAGGGTTTAACAACACATACTTGGCAGTTTTTTATTTTTTTAACCGTAAGAATCTTCATGGAAGTGATGATTTTTAGGTTTAATTATGAGGCTCACAAATCAGCACTTGAAATTCAAAGCAGCTCTTCTTATTTTGCCATTCATTACACGCCTAGCAGCTATTTTTTTATATTATGATATAACTGCTCTTGTCCAGAGGTATGGTAATCTGAATAAGAACAGCACCAAACCTATATTTTTCTTTCTTTTTTTTAATCTCACATGGAATCCTCCCGTGTAATTACTATTTGGGTAATAACTTTTACTCCTTCTCACTGAACTTGAATTTGAAAATGTACCTTAATTTATAGCAACTCCTCCTAACAGCTATTACGGAGTTAACGAATTAACTCTATCTCTTCAATTAGCAAATTTATTCATAAATAAGCTTCCGTAGAGCTGAAAGCGTTCGTTTGGTGCTTATAAATAAAAAGGTCGAAGAAAGGAACTCCTATACTTTTTATTCATACTATGAAAAATATTTGGAAAATTAATGGTGACAAAATATACTGAACATATATTTCACAGCAATAAAAAAAATCTAAGAATATATGTTTCACAGCAATA
>BMAV01005366.1:236061-299012 GCA_019973955.1 Trichonephila inaurata madagascariensis
TCTAAGAATATATGTTTCACAGCAATAAAAAAAATCTAAGAATATATATTTCACAGCAATAAAAAAAATCTAAGAAAAATTGTATACATACATTAAGAATGAACGAGAAAGATAAAAACAAGTAATATAAAAAAAAGTCAATTCCTACTTAGGTCAACAAAGGAAAATTTTATTTTAATTGCTTTTTATTAAATAGTTACAATTAATTGAACATATGACAGAATCACATAATATTGTGACAAAATAGAAAGCGATTTTCTTTGCAATTTTTATATTTTCCTTTCTGTATACGGAGTTGGACTATTTTTGTTTGTGTGTGCTTCTTACTCTTTATTCATTAATTAAATTTAATTATTCTTATAAAATAATTTAGTAAAAAAGAAAGCCCATTCTCAGAAATCAGGCCATCCCAGGTGGGATTCGAACCCGTGATGTTAGGATTAGAAGTTCAATGCGCGATCCATTGCGCTACAGGGACACATCGTACAATTTTTCTTTCTATATATGCTATTGGACTAGCATTTTTGTTTGTTAATATTTATTTATTTTTAATTTAATTAATGAATTAGAGAGTATTTGACAAACTGTTTCAACATCAGCTGTCATCCACTACAAGTTTTAAAAAATGTATTTGAATTCGAATGGATGAATAGAAAGTATTTTATTAACGATTGAAAATTTGAACAAGATATATTAATAAATAAATATAGGAAGAGAATGAACTAATAGTAGGAATTGGAAAAAGTAGTTAAAATGTGTTTTGAATTAATATACGGAGCACGTATAATTTCTTGACCACATAACTGTTCTTGAACTGTACAATTTCTTAGTTTTTTGTATTATAAAAATATTTAATTACTATTAATGAAACATGAGCGAGTGAATATCAACGTCGCGCTATTCAGCTACACGAGGGCTTTTGGCGACGGGCCTCGTAATTTTGAACCATGGTCAAGTGACCAGAACGAAACCTGAGCTGGCACCCCCGCCTCTCCTAACTACCACACTACACTAACGGGAGGACGTTTGAGCTCTCGACATATTTAACGTGCATCGCTTCCTACACGACGTGTCTTTAGTGGTACAGGGCTCGAACTCGTGACAAGCCAGCCACGATCCAATACCTTGACCACTGGGCTACCGCAGCCTAATGAAAAATGAAACATGAAAAACAATACTTAACACAGAACTATTTTATCTTTTAGTGAAAGGATTGTAAAATAAATAAGCATGGCTTTTTAATAAATTTCCTTTATTTCAACTTTAATCGTACATTGGACATAATTTATCTAATTCATCTCTCCAATAAAACTCTTAAGTTTCTGGAATTAATTTTTCACCTAGAAGATAACGAAAGAAATACGTTAATAATTAAATAGTTCACTTTGCACTGATTATATTGAAATTTTGAATAATCTTGATAAACATCTCTTTGAGTTTGAATATTCCTTAAATTGTTCTTTTTTTTAGATAAACCATTTTAAATCATGGTCTTAAGATTTTTAAAGAACCTTATTTTTAGAGTCGCTATCTGAAAATACTTCAACGAATTATATTAAAATTTTTTTATAAATGTGAAGGTTTTTTTCTCAATTTCTCTTACAATTGACACTTATATAGCCACAATTTCTGTTTTATAAGAAACATTCGATAAAACTGTGCATAATGATCTTTTTCTGTCGCGGTCTCTTGATTTACTTGTCTTAACGACATTTATTTTATGGTGGGAAAAATACATTGAATTTCTTCTTATAGTATTAGAATATATACTTTCATACTTCTGAAAGGAAAGCTCATCTTTGGTTTGAAGAATTTCTAGAAAATTGACTTCTATATGCAGGAGAAATCACAAGTTGTTATATTCCGTTGTGAAAATGCACTCCAACACATACTGCATGAAATCTATTCGATTAGTAATATTTTTTTAAAAAATGTTAATTCACAGGTATTTTTTCAGTATAATGTTTTCCACTGAAATTTTCTAACAATGAATTCCAAAATAAACCTAGTATGTCTTATGTTTGGAGAAATATCTATCTTAGTGGTAAAAATTTAAATTGCATATTGAAGGAAATAATACTGTAAGATATAGGAATTATTTTCTGATTTTACAACGAGATTTTGAAAATTGAAGTCAGAAGAACAAATTGTAATGAAATATAATTGAACTACTGAACACTTCTTATTTCTTATCCAAAGAGCGGTCTCAAATGGCCTTGAAACTAAAATATAAATTCAAGCATAGAAGAATACAAAGTATTCATCGGACCAAAAAATAATTTGTTTTGTCCGAAATAATGATAACAAATAGTACCTTAAAGAAGCCTTATACAGAATACCCTCAGTAATCGAACATTAGTATTCATGAGATTCACATTTGCACTCTATCATTCATTCAATTCGTGTTATTTGAATTTTGACTGTTGAGCGGCATACAAATTGATATCGAACAATCAAAGGAATACGAATTAAAAAGAACCGGTCAAGAAAGAAAAGAAAAATCTTTCCCGATTTTTTGAGAGAATGTACTTTTTACGAACCATTTGAAAAACTGCTCTGCGTTGAAAGGAAAAAGAAAAAGTGAAACAGGTTTCATTATTTATTTCTTTTTATTTCTTTGAGCTCAATTACTAAGATTTGCCTACGCAATTATCAAAATGCGTAAACTCGTATTTACGACGGAGGAATCTACTTATCGAACATTTCAACCAACGATAGATCGCACGTATTCCTGAAAACGTAACTTCTCAAGTCGACCTTTCACAGATGGGTGTGGTGGCAGAGAAAGGATGTGACTTACACGAAGAAAAACACAAATTTTTTTCTGTATTATTTATTATCTCTAGCTTTTTGGCAACGATATATGGCCTGGGAAAGTACGTGAGTGCGGCATTATTATTATTAACGCAATTAAAACGTTTGGGAGGCATGACCGAAATTAAGCATTCGGCATTGACGCCATGGCGTCCGTTCAAATATCGCCAAAGGGACTTGGTTGGTGTGATATATGAAGTCAGAGAAATGAAAAAATTCACCAAGTCGCGCATATTCCAAGTAGGTGTGTTTGGCCTCTGTGTATGCGACAAGTTCCTTTCAGTTTTTCAGACAAAGAAGTCTGACCTAGATCTCTAACAATTTCTTGGCGCGTTTTCTTGTTGGTTTTTCACTACTTCGTGACGTTTTCACTCTCGTTTCGGCATGTTTGTTTAATTTTTTTTTTAAGTTTCAATTCCGACTACAATGGTTTTGAAAGTATGAAAAAAGACTGAGATTTGTTCGACCTCTAAATCTCAATTTTCCCTGACCTTAAGGGAACACGTGATGTATTTAGATTCGAAAGAAGATAATAGCGAACGGTAAAAAGTTAGTCATGATGTGCGTGTAAGAAATTTCAGAAAGGGAAACCATTTTTTCGGTAATTTTTGCGACGGAAAGTCTGTGTGGTTAAGGAAAGACATATATTGCTTCTTTATTAGGAAACGGTTCAATCTACGTGTGAATAAGCACGAAGTTTTATTATTCATAAAAATAAGTCGGTATTCTGCTTAATATTTTTCATTGCGTAATCATTTTTTTTTCAAATTATCAAGGAAGTTTCTACTGAAAATGAAATATTAGATAATTTGCTATGTTTTAAAGTAATAAAAATAGTATATCACATTATGCTGCAATTCGCATTTATGGTAAAATATTATTTGTTAAAAATAAAAATAACGTATCACATAATGATGCAATTCGGATGTTAAGTAAAATAATAGTTGTTTTAAATATAGTACTAATGTTGTAATTTTGACTTTAGGTAAAATAGTTACATCTATTTAAAATGTAATACAGAACTTTTTGGCATTAGAATTAGGGGATTATAATATATGAAAAGGAATTTTTTAAACTCAACCATTTCCCAAGAATAGATTGTTATACATTAAAATAATTTTTTGTTTTTGTTTTTAGAAAATAAAGCCAAATGACAATGTTTTAAGAATCTTTCCCTTCGAATTTTAAATTATTTAATACTAGCATTCATTTAATAAATGATTATAAACCATGAACCATGACGCCATGATTATAAACCAAGTTTAAAATTAAAATTTGAATCCTAAGATTTTTATGTTTATTTTTAAGATGCGTTAATTATATCCATTAATTTAAAAATAGTATTTGTTTGCAATTTTAAAACAGGATTTTGTGTAATACTACGTCAATGGAGAAGTTTCGTAATGAGTTGAATTTTTATTGTCATTTGAATTGAACTTTAATTATGATGTATTCCACAAGAAATTACATAAGATATTTTTAGAACGGAATTTCTCATTCTACAGAAATATTTGTCATGGAATACTTTGATTGGAATCTTGATGTAATAAGGATGAATGTACTCTCTCTGTTGTGTTTTACTATAAAAATAGTTTCAGTATATTTTGAAGTAAATTAACCCTTATAGTTGAAATTAGGAATGTTATTTTACTAAAAGAATGCAATTAATTATTTATTTTATTTTTATTTCTTTAGAAATAAAACTTAATTACGCTAATCACTCATTTTGTGGATTGTAGAATTACAAAATTGAGTTGAAATTTTCATAAAAAAAATTCTTATTGTTTTTTGTTTTTATTACGGCCAAATATGTTAATAAGTACTATTACGTATTTTCGAAGCATATTTCTTTACTGTAAAAAAGGTAAATTGTAAAGAAAAGTATTTTCATTTCATCATTTATTGAAAATAAGTTAAAATTAAATGCTCATAAATTTGTTAATTTGTAAAGACAAATATGATCCTTTTCATTTTATAAATAAAATAATGATTTACTTCTATTAATCGTTTATTTTCTTTTTATAACCCTTTTTTTTTTAAATTTATTGTAAAAACTATTTTCTTCACTGACATATATATTTGATATAATCTTTGAAACATATGTCAATATATTCTGTAGCCGAGAGAAAGTTTTCTTGTCAAAAGTAATACCCGAGGGATGTTTCAGTTAAAACAATTGATTGTTGTAAGACAACAAATGCTTAATTCTTCACGTATTGTTTTTAAAATCCTCAGAAATAAAAACAAAATGAGACATTTAAGCTTCATTATGGATCTGTTCGCCTTTGTATGTTAACTGCCAAAACAAGTAAATCTCTCTCTCTCTCTCTCTCTGTATATATATATATATATATATATAAAGGAGTACAAGTGACTCACTCACTCATCACGATATATCAGGAACTGTAAGACATACAGACTTGAAATTTGTTACACAGATTCTTTTCATGGAGTAGAGATCCGTTAAGGTATCCGACTACGTTCGGAACCGTGATTTTAAAAAAGTGCATAAATGGATAATTTTCATGATATTTAGTGTCACTTAGAATAGAATACATGTATAAAATAGTTTTAAGGACATTTTGAAAAAAAAATTATTTAAATACAATATTTCGGCAAAAAATTAACTTAGAATAACGTTTTTACAAAATGTTCTCCTTTTGTGAAAAAATGCTTCTATTATAATAATATTTTGCTTGTATATAGCTCAGACCTCTGTACAGAGGCTCAACAATGATTTTTGAAAAATTCACATTATTTTCAGAGTTACAACTCATTGAATTAATTATCGGCACTTTTTTCTTAAAATTTCTCCCCTCTGTTGTCGTAAAACATGGATGAACCCACTTCTAAGTTATATATTTCAAAAATTCTAGTTGAGCCTCTGTACAGAGGTCTGAGCTATATACAGGCAAAATATTATTGTAATAGAAGCATTTTTCACAAAAGGAGAATATTTTGAAAATGAGTCATTCTATGTTCATTTTTTGTCAAAATATTGTACTTAAATAATTTTTTATTGTAATGCTATTCTTAAAACAATTTTATATACATTTTCTAATCTAAGTGACACTAAATATCGTAAATATTATCCATTTACACGCTTTTGCAAAATCACGGTTCCGAACGTAGTCGGATACCTTAAGAAAGGGTTTTACGACAATCGACCTCCAAAGGGGCAAAGGGGGTTGCGAGAGGTTAAGAGATGTTATAGATAAATATTGCCGTTTTTGAACTATTATAGCTCTGGCTGGAAATTTTTGAGGCATTATCTTTTCATGGAGTAGACATCCACTACAAAAGAGGCACCACTGTGGGGGTAGGGGATTGCGAAGGGTTCAAGAGCATTATAGATAGTTTTCCTTTATTTGGCAGGTATATTCTTTCAAGAAGAAGAGATCTGCTACAAAAGGAGATTTGAGAAAAATTGACCCCCTAAAGGAATTGCGAGGGGTTAAGGGTATGATAGATAATTAATCCCGTTTTTGAACTATTAGACGGAATTTGTCATGCATATTTATTTTGTTGAGTAGAGATCCACTAAAAAATGGGTTTTACAAAAATCCAGTTAAGGGAAGGGGGTTATGAGATTGTAAAAGATCATTCTACTTCGAGTTTAGAAATTCAAGTTCTGACCTTTTTAAACCTAAAGGTTAGGGTTATAAGAATGCTTTTCAATACAATCGAATGCTTAGTGTAGGACAGATATCTATAAGCTATTTATAACTGCATATATTCATGCAACAACACGATCAATAATTTATATATAACAACATATATATATATATATATTCATACAACAGCATGAAACACCCAGCGGCTAGTCTAATATAAACCTGACATTTCCAGAGCTACTTTGATATATTTCTCATCGTATTGTCTTTGTATTCTCAGAAATCTGCCTTTATCTATATGAGCTAATTTTTGTAGTTTTTATAAGCGCTATTTGTACATCTATTGTTTTCTAACATAAAAGAAGTCTGATAAATATTTTAAAGCTTGAGACATCTTATTTTCAGGACCATTTCCTGTATGGTGTCGGCAAGAATATCATTAATAAATTCTTCTAGTTTTGCACAACTGTATTTATCTTTGGAATTTCCTATTTAAATTGTAATGTGCATCGCCTAGTTATTTATTAAAGAGGATGTGTATGTAAAAAGCAATTCACATATAAATGGCATGCCCTTTCAATTCTTATTGTTAGAAATTATCCGTAACAGATATAAATGTTACCTTTTTTGTAATTTGAAATGGAATTAGTAATGAAAGTTTAGGTGAAAAAATTTATAACTATTTATTTATCTTTTACTTTTTATTTTAATTATTTATCTAATATAATTACGAGTCCACAATACATTATATTTAACAGGAAATGGTATTGCAATGGGTTCACTTGTACATAAATTGATGTTTCCCCCTTAAATATTTTAAAGAACTTTCAAAGATCAAAGTAGTTCAGTTAATTTATTGTAAGGATTGTGGTAGTAAAAAATAATTGCTTAATATGAATATCTTTAAATAAAAAGATTTCATTAATACATTTTGAACCAATGTAATGGAAACCATTAATTTTCTTTTTAATATTTTTTTTGTCAGCTAGCATTCTTTCTCGTAAAACGTTATTCAAACCTTCTGATATAAATAGGTTTTCGTTCAAAATTTCTTACAAAATTAATAATCAACATAATGCAAAATTTCACTCTTATTATGGCGAAATATATTACACTTTTTTATAAAAATTGAACTAAAAAGTGGATTTCTATGTATACTTAATAACTCTGAATTAATATTCATTCTTATTTATACTTGTGTGGGTATGATTTTATGATTATCTTTTGTTTTTAAGACAATCACAAAATAATTAAATAATTGATATATCGACCGATAGGTTTTTATGGTTCAAATCATTCTTGTAAATGAATTATAACCTAATAAAGCTGTGCTTTTTTATTTTTTTTTTTCGTTAATGATTGAGTGAGTGAATATTAACGTCACACTGTTTAGCTACACAAGAGCTTTTAGCGAAGGACCTCGTAATTTTGAACCATGGTCAAGTTACGAGGACGACACCTGAGCTGGCACCCCCTCTCCTAACTACCCCCCCTACGGGAGGATGTTTGAGCTCTTGATAATTTTAACGTGCATCGCTGCTCCACACGGCGGATCTTCAGTGGTACTAAACTCGAACTCATGACACGCCAGCCACGAGCCCGTTACCATGACCACTAGGCTACCGCTGCCTTACTTTGAAACTAAAAGAGGGCTACTAGAGACGGATCTAATAATTTTGAACCTCGGTCAAGTGATTATGGGGACTTCTGAGATGTCCCTCCCCCACACTGTTCAAACGTGCACACATCAACCCCTCTTAATAGCGGGTCTTCAGCTATACCAGGACTTGATCCCCGATTTGATAGCGCCAGTCACGAATTCTTGACCGTGACCGTTCGTCTACAGAAGCTAGAAATAAAGGTGTGAAATTCATAATTGAATTTATATGTGTATAAATACATGTACCATTTTTAACACTTAGAAAAACTTCTCTTCAAATATAAATGTTTTTGAAAGCTTATGATCTGTCTTATAATTTCATATATAAAATGTATTTAGAATCATATTTGAATGTAACAAAAGTGTTTACAAAATATAGATTAAAGTTATTTTTATATGAAAAAAATGAATCAATAGTTAATGTATTGAGAAATATTAATGATGTAAAGCTAATCATTTCAAATAGCTTAAAGTGTCATTTTTTTTTTTTTTTTTTTTTGAAAAAGGTCTAGATTGTTATTGAATGTTTAAAATAAAAATTACAAAGAATTATTTTTAGCATAATAATATATCTGATTTTTATTTCTTTATTTTCCGGCAACATTTAAAATGTACTAAATTAAGTATCATTGCTTAGATTGAAAATCATAAAATATACGAATTATGTGTGTAACTTGATAAATTTAAACACATTAAATGAAAAAAAGCTACAATTTGTTTAAAATAAAAATTAGATTAAAATAATATTTTTCTTACTTAAATTTCTTTAAAAAAAAAAATTGTTAGCATAATTTTTTTGTGATAAATGGATGGTAAAACTAAAATATTTAGATTGAAATTAAACTATTCTAGAAGCTTACTTGGAAACACACATGTATGTAGTTACTTACTTTTGAAATATCCCAAATCATTACAAGATAGAAAAAATATAAATATAAAATTACATGGTTAAAAAAAGTACATAAAGTAAAAAGAAAGAAGTAAGAAAATTTCAAGGATTGCAAAATTATTCCTAGAAGATACAAGAAACAACTGCGTCAAAAATGAATAACGAACAATTTTAATCTGATCAACAAATAGAATACAATCACTCGGTTAAAACAATAAAGTCTATGGTATAATAATATGCGAAGATATAAAACACAAATTAGCATTGATGGATGGCAAACGTGGAAATAATGTAGCATAATGAAAAACGTTTAAAAACTTTAAAAATACAATCTAAAAGGGCATTAAAAGTTCTGATCTCTCATTGGTTTATTTAAAATTATTTTAAATTAATGATAAAAATTTAATCAGTTTATTAATGCTTATACCAAATTTTTGAATTTTCTCTATGAATGTTTGAATCACTGAATCTTCTCCAAAATCTGTTGTAAAAAGTTCATTATAAAAAAAACTACTATTTAAATAAATCTTTCGATTTCTATCATCAAAAGGGATGAAAATTGATTCATCAAAATGATAAATCGTTTTTAACATTGGAAACAATCTATAAATGAGGTTCCAAGTTTGAATAAAAAGGATGAAATCTAAAGGTCATTCATACATTTCTAGTTTGACTATGGAAATATGTCATATTTCTGCAGGTACTGTAATTTTCTCAAAATAATTTTTTTAGCATAACTTACTACAATTTTTAAATTTTAATAAAATTAAGAACTTTTTCGAAGCTTTCAATTAAGCCAGTAGTATTGAAAGAGTTTCTATTTTGTTTAGTATTTACTAGTCTATCTTTCATTTTTGATACTTACTAATAAAAAAGGTTTTTTTTGTTAAAAAGTAGCAAATGTACTTCAAAAAGTGCACGTTTTAGAAAAAATTGACCTGATTTATAAATTTGAAAATAGACTTCGTAAAGGGAAAGCAATTTCACAAAACTTGCAATATTCGTACAAATGATTCACGAATAAAACCTTAAGAATATTATCTTTATAAGATTTTTTTTTAGCTTTCTTGTGTCCTACTAACCTTTCAAGGCTCGTGTTTATTACTGACATCTGCAGTACAAGATTGAGATCTATATTCCTCAAACAAGTTCTGTATACAGATTTTAGATAAGCAAAAACTAAACAAAATTGCTTTTATTGTAACAAATAACAGTAAAAGTACTATGGTGACCTGCTAAACGTGATGATAAACTGAGCGATTTTTTCATTACTTTCCTTGAAATTTATAAAGTCTGTGTTTTTAAAATTATTGCCATGCGGCTTATTTCTCAAAAAATGTATACGTATTTATTAAATTCTCATACGTTCTACAAATATGTAAAAACAGTCAAAATCGAAATAGAAAAAGACTTCATGATTAAATATTTGGAAGTTTACATAATTTTTATTTGGTTGCCTTTATGCTCAAGGAAAAGCTTTATTGATGACTTAAAATATATTCATATCTAACTATTTACACAACTTTCATTGATTGTAGATGCATGCTATACAATAATGCAAGCATTTCCACGTTCTATCATGTTTAACTCTGAATACCAAAATTTATCTTTGGCTTTGTTTATTTTTAATGTTTTACTTTTATGACAATAAACAAAGAAAATTTTGATTATATTTACAAGTACTTTTCATTTCCCAAGAATTTTATTCTTGTCAGAATCGTATATCATTGTATAGTAAGGACAAATTTAAATCTAAATATATAAAATACCATTAAATATTGAATGAAAAGGAATGAAAGTATCACGATTAACAAAAGTATTACGATTCAAAGCCTTAATCACTTGTGTTGAGCAAAATAGAATCAAAACAAAAGTTTAGAAAATTTGCAACTATGAATATATTTTTTCCTCTTCTAGTAATAAATATTTATTCCCTTTCAGTATTTCTGAAGTTGATTCCCTGATACATTCCCAGTTATAAATACTCAACAAATTGTAAAAAGATCATTAAATTGCTGTGTACGACAAATTAGATAAAATTAAAAACCATTTATTACCACACATCTCAGGCATACAAAAAAAAAATAATTACACATTCTCTCCGACGATTATTTCACTTAATTGGAAATTGAGTTGTATTCATTATAATTAGATTAAGTAATCCTTTTTTAATGAGCTCTCTTTTCCAGTCACATTATAGCAATATTGTTATTACCGTAAAATCCAGCGTATAACGTGCGCCTACACTTTCAAGCTGCTTTTTTGCACTCTTACACATATTCGCCGTACAACACGTACCCTCTTTTTTTTACAAAGAAACCAGAAATATACGTATGCAATGCCCCTACGTTTTGAAGTCGTTTATTCGAGGTATTATCTAAATTTACGGGGAGAAAAAAGGATCCTCCCGTTGGTGTGGTGTGGTAGTTAGGAGAGGGGGTGCCAGCTCAGGTGTCGTCCACGTCACTTGACCATGGTTCAAAATTACGTGGTTCGTCGCCAAAAGCCCTCGTGTAGCTGAACAGTGAGACGTTAATATTCAATCAATAAATCAATCAATACGAAAAAAATGGCATGTTTCTATGACTACAGCCCTTTATGTTCATGAGAGGATTGTTATTTCTTTTAAATAAACAGTACTTTGTTCTTTGTAGAAGTTTAATTTTGTTCTATGCTTATTTATTTTTTTATTTTTTAAGCTCTTATTTCTATACCCTGCGTATAAGGCGTACCCGTGAATTTCAGTCTTATTTTTTGTGTTGAAAGTGCGCGTTACACGCCGGATTTTACGGTTATTTAATTTATCATGATTTATAGATTACAGTTATGTAAAAAAATGGAAACACCTCAGACAGAAGGTAGTTGCAATGTAATTCTTTTCAGTAAAGAAATAACACCATATTTTCTGAAACAAAAATGAATTCATTGCAATAAGTACTTTGCAGAGTTAAACTTAACGCTGACAAAAATAATTTGAAATATCAGTAACTAAACCTTTTTTGATAAAGATGCAAGTATATAAGGATGTCTACATGCAAAGTTTCTCTTCTATCTGGAACTAATATTATTCAAATTGAGGGAAGTATGTAACAAAGAGAAAACATGGGAGAATTTTAAGGTAAATTTTTATTGATAACAAATTACAATAAAAAAAAAACAGATGATCATTAATAAAAATTTCAAAAATTCAAAATAAAAACACTCTAAAAAAATAAAATTTCTTAAAAAAATTCTCAAAAACATCATTTTTATTCCATTTGTGTTACCCGCTTCTTTTTACTACTTATTCTTTAAAAATATATAACTCAGTTAACTGCTGAGAAACTCAAACAAAAAGAAAGAGAAATATTTTTAAAGAAGGTTTTATGAAAAGCAAAATATCTGACTTCAACTCTAACAATCCGAATAAAGCTCTTATAATAATGTAGGTTGGACCCGCGAGAGGATTTACAGGTATTTTAAAATAAAACTTTAACTTAAATATATGAAATGTTATTAAATAAAATTATAATTATAATGAAATGCTTCATTAAAAATATAGGTTTTTAAGTAGGACATTTATGGTGTTAAATATAAATGTATGAGTGTAATAATATTAACTAAAAATATTTGGAAAATTTTGGCCGAAAAATATTTTAATATACAGTCTTAAAAAACTTTACTTATGTATAAAAGATATTAATAAGTACCAAAAATAATCCTTTTCGTTTAGCTATTGAAAAAGATATTTAAGTTGTAATTATCAGCAATTATTTTCTGGGCAAAAACAGTGCAATATATGAATAGCTACATAGAGCATTATAAAGTTAATGCAGAGCATAAATTATAGACAAAATGAAAGTAAATCGGTTTTTAATTTGAATTGAATTCCTTAGCGCATATAGAAGAAACTATTCCCCCAAACTCAGAAAATAACCGAAAAATTCCGTAAAAACTAAAAAAGTTATTACTAAATTTTTAAAAAGTAGCACGGAAGGATCCCATAAATATTCTTTTATATATGAATGTCATAATTAAAACTGAATATCTATTCACAATCTACATTATTAAAATTCGTAGGTAAACAAACGTATCTATCTATCTATCTATGTCTGGCTATCTTCTCACGAACCGCACGACACAGAAACTAGCCAAAAATACCAAGATTGGGAATGATCCGAGGAAGCCGTTTTGGCCATTTATATTTTGATATTGCAATAAATTAAAAAGATATTAATTGAAATAATTAAAAACATTCAACTCAATATTCACCTGCATTGTTGTAACAACGTTATTGTTATAAAAATGACGTATGTTGGCGTCCAAAATCGATTTTCAGCCAAACTGGGTCTTCATTGTTACAGCAATGCAGGTGAAGTGTGCTTTTTATAGTTTTTAATTAATATCTTTTCAAATAATTGTGATTTAAGAAATTAAATGGTCAAAATGGATTCCTCGGATCATTTCCCATCTTTTGGCATCTTTGGCGCGTTTTTGCGTTTATCGTTTCTTGCGAAGATAGCCTTACATAAATATATATAGATACGTTTGCTTACGTATGAATTTAAGAACACGCATCCAAAAAGTAGCAGTCTTTTCCATAGCTAACTGTAAGAATTTTTTTATTCATTAGTTGACAAAAATGGATATAAATCAATATTTTTTTTTAAGAAAAATTAAAGCTGTATTGTGTTTTTTATTATTTATTACAAGTTTATTTATTTAATAATAAATTCGTAGATTGACTGTGGCCGCGGTAGCCGAGTGGTATAGGTATCAGATCGTGGCTTGACTTGTCACGAGTTCGAGCCCAGTACCACTAAAGACCCTCCGTGTAGGGCAGCGATGCACGTTAAATCTGTCGAGAGCTGAAACGTCCTCCCGTTGGTGTGGTGTGGTAGTTAGGAGAGGGAGGTGCCAGCTCAGGTGTCGTCCACGTCACTTGACCATGGTTCAAAATTACGTGGTCCGTCGCCAAAAGCCCTCGTGTAGCTGAACAGTGCGACGTTAATATTCAATCAATCAATCGTAGATTGACTGTTTTCTTGTGAATAAAACTGGATTAGCTTTGTAAATTATTAATCGAAAATGGAATTTTGAAAAAAAAAAAAAGATCTTATCCCAGGGGAAAAAAAAGAGTTTTATACTTGAAAAAGCCAGTGCACAACGCCGGGCTGAACAAAGGGAAAAGAAGGGGGGGAATGGAAAAAGCAAACTCTGACAAAGAAAAGCCTGTCTGACAAAAAAAGAAGTGGAAGAAATTACAGAAAAAAGAATTTCAAAGATAAAAATATAGAAATCACTCACATCGCGCGCATGACACACACCTACAACTGCTGGCCTCCAGAGAGAAAGGGAAAGTTTCACGGGGATAAAGTTATACCCTCGAAAAAAGCCCATGCAACGCCGGGCTGAACTGATGGAAACGAAACCTTTCTAACAAAGAAAAGAAGTGGAAGAAATTTCGGAAATTAAAGGACATAAATATAGAAATTTTTCACATCACGCATACACTCACACTTAGAAGTGCTAGCATCCAAGAAAGAAAGAGAAAAAGGGGAAATTTACATAGGGATAAAGCTATACCCATTGTACTGACACTAAGAGGGGAAGGGGAAATTTCCAAAACAAATAGGTACACACTTGCAGAGGCCCTTGCAACGCCAGACAAAAGGGAATTTAAGTGACAAAAATATAGAAATCACTCACATCACGCATGACACATACCTAGAACTTCGTGCGTCTAGAGAGAAAGGGAAAATTTCCACGGGCCCACGAAAAAAGCCCGTGCAACGCCGGGCTAAATGGAGAGTAAACAAAACCGTACAACGGGGTAAAGAGGTGGAAGAGACTTCGAAAAGGAGAATTTTAATGATATTAACATAGAAATCACACAGACACCAGGGAAAATTTCCAAGGCGAAAAGCTACGCACTTGAAGAAGCCCGTGCAACGCCGGGCGCAGCAAGTGTATAAATTAAAAGAAGACGTTAATTTTTCAGTTACTGGGAAGGAAACAATTTATATGCGTATTAAACTGTATAAGTATTGTAATTGTTGTTATCTTTTGATTAAAATTTTATACTTAGATATAAATTTAATAACAAAATTAAAGTAATTTAGTAAAGATTTAAAGTTTTATATCGTCACAAAAATGTATGTTTTGCACATATACATAAATCCCTTTTTTATCTACCACAACTTCGTTTATCCTTCTTTGATGCGGATTTTCTATTGTGTAAGTAGTAACAATGTACTAATTTATTAGTTTTAAGCAATTGAAAATCCTAAGTAATCTTTGGATATAATTTTCCTACTTCATAGTACTTTTCATTCATAATTCTATTATTTGTATTCAATTCTTGTATTTAACGCATCGTGAAACATTAACTATTACTCTTGATTAGTGGAGGAGTATGTCTACTTTCAGCAATTGATTTAGATAAAGATCAAACTTCAAGGAAAAAAAATATCGTAAAAATCATACTCCGCAGAAAACTGGCCATTAAAATCGAATAAATTTGCGGAAGTGTGCTCATGCAAAGGATATTCCCGGTAATGATGTCAGAAAAGAGAGAGAATTATATATATGAACACATACATGCTGTAGGATTTCACTTATGGTAAAAATATTCGAAACTTATATCGATAAAAATGAAAAATAACTGATGAAACTCTTAGAGAATCTAATACATAAAGTACAAAATTTATGTGCTTTTTATATTACCATTATTAATGAATGACAATATAAAACTAAGCGTTATTTTATTACACTAAATTGATGCGTTATCTCATTAAAATGCTGTTAAGAACTTTATGAATAATATTTAAAATTGGGTTAAATTCAAAATTTTAAGAAAAACTTTCGGACCACTTTTTGTTTTCAAATCTCATTTTCAATTATGACTTTAATTGTTTTCTTTTAATGTTTTTCAGCTAAATGATTTTTATTGCTATGAATTATCATTATTTTCCATTTTTTTTCCGTCATTTTAACATTCCAAATACAAAATCTTTACATAATATGAAATCAGTAGAAAGATTGAACATGCGTCATTTTATGTCATATATATCATCATATTATGTGTTTACTTTCATATAATAAATTTAGTTTCATTAATAACTTTTATTATATTATTTATAATTTTATTTTTTATTTTACTTTTATCATTTTTTGATTTATTAATTTATGCATATAATCAACAATTAATAATTAATAAAAAAACTGAATAAAAATGCATTAAATTTACTTTTAATCAGTTGATATTAAAAAAAAATTTGTTTCTTATCTACGAATATTGGTAAGCTTTTTATTTCTTTTCTTTTATTAGATGCGAATATTTGTGGATTGTAGAGCTAGAGGTTACGACAAGAGTTGATTTCGTCTTTTGACTTCGATTATGAGGGAAGTTTAATAGCCCATATCACAGTCTTAATGTTTCAAAATAAAATAAAATAAAATACACATTTCGACTTATAGAATATGAAAAAATATTCTAACTCAAAATACCTTCTAAAGTTGAACAGATTTCAGACAAAGCAAAATAAGCAAAACTTTATTTGTTCCATCAATTTATCAAACATCTGAGTGTTGCTATAAATGTAAATGTAAAGTGCTTATATTAAAGAAATTAATTCAATTTTAATTCATTACATTTATTTTAACCAGTTTTCCCATAAATTGGAAAGATATATTGTTTGATTAATGCTTGTTCTGAACACAAGTCTGGTATACTTAACATTATTGAGAGTTTAATAAATATTTTTAAAATATGGAAAACGTATGTCTCATTTAATTTTTTTAAAAAAATTATCAATTTCATAATTTTACAAGAAAAATAATTATTTAATCGAAAATAATACTTTTTATGAGTAGTGAAACATAAATAATAAATACTTATAGATATGAGAAGTTATACATGCGTGTTGTAGAAAAAATAATTAAAAACATGAACTAAAACAACACAGTTAAATTAAATACAATAAAATAATTTTATTCAAATATGGATACTTTCAACGAATAAATAAAGCTTTTGAATGTAATCATGACCATTATTTATGCTGTGCCGATTCCCTGATTAGGAACAACAAAATTTATTATTGGTAGGAATAATTTGAGATTCGTATGAATTTCAATCGAAAGGGGAAAAAAACGAACATTCGGGGTGCTTTTGAAAAATAACCCGATTACCTCTAAATTTAAAATGCAAATTTCTTTACAAAAAATATACAAATAATTAACTTTTCCAGGCCAGTGAATATTGACTCAGTCATGAACACTTTTCTACTATGTTAATAACATTATACAAAACAGGGGTGGGCAGACTTTTCCAGGGTACGCGTGCTATTTCTAATTTCTTTGAGGTGTTGCGGTTCACCCAGTGTCGGTGGGGCACACAAGGTGGGGGATCCACAGGTCCGAATCCTCCCCCATAGCCCTTGAATTTTTGCGATTGTTTATAATTCTATGTAAGTATTACTAAATTAAGTATTTGAAAAATAATTTTTTTATTAATTAATGCCAATTATTTATTTAGTAATTTATTTTTTACTGTTCTTTGTTCCCGAATATCTGCAAAATCAAAAAAATATGTTTGGCTGCATATTGGGGTATGATACGAGAATAGTAGACTTTCACCCCGCGGGCTGGGGCCCCCCCCTGAAAAGTTCTTGTGTGAGCCAAAGTCCAGTGTCGTAGGTGTGGTGAAATAGGAAAAGGTCTACAATATTTATTATAACTTAGTACAATAAATACGGAATATATATACTTACCTACAGAACTAAAATAAAAAAAACGAACACATTTAAAACCACGTTTAACTCTTTATCGAACACATTATGATTTACTGCACTTTTTTTCATGCAATATTTTTTGGGGGATCAGTACATACTTTAGTCCGTTAGAGCTAATTACTTAATTAAAGATATTCAACTGTGAAATTAATTATATACACTGTTCACTTATAAAATAAATAGTCATAATAAATAGTTTCATAAGGTCTTCCATAATATACAAAAAAATAAGGCACTAAAATTTTGACATTAACTACTTTTCCGGGACAAAAATGATAATCTTCACAATCCGCTGAAAACGCAATTTCTGCTACAAAACTATTCGCCTTCCCCGTTAAAATACTCATCATAGAACCCGTGCTGCCATATACCTTAGAAGAGCGAATTAATTTCAAAGAATATTCCTGCTAAGTATCGTCAGAATATTCGTAAAAATGGGTATTTTATGTAATTTTAAAGGGAGTGGTACTTATAAGTATCGTCAGTTGGTAAAGGGTTAAAGGAAAATGCAAGATACAAACATAATAATAGCTACAAGGTATAATAATATCAAATGATGCATTTATTATCAAACAGGTCAAAATGCATTAAAAAATAAAACGTTTTTATCTAAAGTTAGTTTTCGTTGTTGCAATCAGTAGAAGACTTATATATAGTCTTCATATTACAGCCAATCTTGAATATTTCCTTATATAATTACTAACTGCTAAAACTTTCAGGCGGTCACCCTAAAATGTCTTGGTGGTCCACAGGTCTATCGCGATCGATGTGTGATGATTACCCCGGATATAAAACATATAAAAATAGTGGATTATTTATCTTATCTCGTTGTAACTGTTTCACGTCCTTAAAGACTCTAGCAAAGATGCCGTTATGGCGCTGTTCACACAAAGACCTTATAGCCAACAAGATAATTTCGAACGTGGTCGCATTTTCGAGATATTTGATCTATCCACATCCAGCAACAGGTTACTAGCAAAAGGTTGCAACGTACGTACTGTTCGAAGTTGACGGCAGCAAGAAAAGAATTGGCGGAATGAGTTCAGGTTGAGTGAAAGTCCCCCACTGCCTCAGTGTCATCATTGCATACTGTAACATAATGTCTAACATGCTTCAGTCTTTTTTATACCACCAGTGATACCTTCCCCGATCTCACTGAAATATTTTGTAAAAAAACAGGGCTAAGTTTACAATGACTTTTAAAACTTCTGATTTTAGCCCGATGACAACGGTGTGAGAGTGGAGTTGTAGCCAATCAGCATTGATGTCGATAGACTGTCATTATTTTGGGTTCCGTAGATCAGTGCGCCGCAACCTTTTTATCGCTGCGGACCGGTCAACGTTTGATAATTTTACCGTGGTCCGCTGAGGGTGGGACACGTTGATTGTTTATGTTTTAGATTGTTTTGATTTAATAATTTTAATTTAGTTACATTTATAAATATGCCTCCAGAATAAAATATAGTTACACCAAAAATGTATAAAAAGATTTAACGTGGAATATAAAGTGATTTCCATGGAAAATTGCGCAAATCCTAGAGAAATGCACCACTTTAAATAAAATGGCAATAATTTAATGTTCTTTAGGTGGTCCGGCACCCTTTGATCCACGGACCGGGGGTTGCGGATCACTGCCGTAGATGATCATCCAACCCGTGTATGTTTTATAGAAGCATACAGACATTACATCTCATGTGATGGTGCTAAGGACTATTTGTTACGACATCCCATCCATTTATCCTAGATACAAAATGAAACACTTCTGTGATATGTTGATGACAATTTTCGACCGGTTTCGTTACTCTTCATGGCATGGCATCCTCTGTGACCATTTTTCAACAAGATAAGGCTTAGACTCCTTATTTTGCATACACCTAAATTGCTTTGAGGCAACTGAAACTCTTCCTTGATAAGCTTTTTTTTTTCTTCATCAGAACATGTATTGGGCATAGCAGACCAATATATTTGAATATCTCAAAATGTCGCAGGAGCAATAATTGATGAATTTCAAGCAGAATGTATCTCAAGATAAGATTAGGAATCTTTAAATATTACTCCTTATCCTCTGTGTGTGTATACTTACATACATCGCTGTCATGAAGTATTTCAGTTATCTATTTTTCAATATTCAATGTGTACTTGTAGGTATTGGTAGGTTGAGTAGATCCTATGGCTTTAAAAACTTTAATCATTTCACCGTCATTTGACCATGGTTGTAAGTTCGAGATCCGTCGCCAAAAGCAGTAGAGTAGCTGAACAGTGCGACGTTAATATTCATTCACTCACTTAATGATTTCATAATCTGTGTATGAGGTTCGTATGTGCTTCGTTTCAATAAAAGCACTTATTTTCTACATGATCTCTCCCTCTCTCTATTTTTTTTCTTAATTTTAAATTATTAAATACATTTTCAATATAAGTCACAATTAAGTAAAAATGAGCAATATTTGCTTCGTATTGGATTGGAAAAAATTAAAACACTTTAATAAAAATAAATTTTAAAACATTTCTAGTTCTTGCATCATTTAAACGCAAAGCCTTTACGAATTCAATTAACAACACAACTTAAAAGTTTTAATTTTGAATGAGACTTAAAAGAAAAATAATATTACCTAAAATAATCGTATTTTGCCCTTGCTTAAAATTGCAACTCTTATTTTTTTAATACTTATTTTGCTTTGATTTTGTAATTTGTAATCTTGCCTTGTCTTGTCCTTTGTCTTAAATTTCTGCATGTAACACAAATTTTCCTGAAAATACATGTAATAGAGAAAATTAGATAAATTATTTTAAAAAAGATTTCATTTTTTTAGATATTAAATAGGATGGAATAGAATTATAAATAGGTTGTTTATTTTTAATGCTATAAAAAAATGTCGTTCGGCTTATATGTGCTTATAATTACGGAAGTTTTTAACTATAACTTAAGGTTTTAGTCCACCGGGTATTTTGAATTCGTGAATATAATCTTAACCCTACGGAGTTTCTTCTAAATTATTTGGAAAGTGCCTCAATTTGAATGCAATAAAATGTATCTCAAAGTGAAAAAAAGAAAATTTATCTGTTGTTGCAATATTTCCGTAATATATTCAAACATACTTCAAACAAATACTTGCACACTAAGAATCATTAAAAGAGATAAAAAAAAAATGTGTCTCAGAAATCTAATAAAATTATGATTCTACAATAACTTTTATTACTTTTTGCTCTTTCATGTGCTCTTTATTGCATTCAAATCGATGTAGAAGTCTAGATTTGTACAGGAAAATAGAGAATTCCTTCAGGGTTAACATTACTTCCGCCTATTCAAAATGGTTGGTCGAGGAAAACCTTGATAATGTGCCTAAATTCTTGCAACTTTTATTTATTAACAATAAAAAAATATTTATAGTAAAAAAATATTTCGTCTTTTTAGATAGAATGCACTAGAATTAAATAGGTTGTTTATTTTTAATATTATAAAATGTTATTTGGCGTATATGTGTTTATAATTACGAAAATTTTTAACTACAACTTAAGGCTCTCGTCTACCGGGTATTTTGAATTCGTGAACGTAATCTCTTAATTCTTCCAAGTTTCTACTAAAATCTTGAAAAGAACCTCTATCTTGAATGCAATAAAATCCATTTGAAAGAGAAAAAGAGAAGGAGATTTTTTTTTGTCGTTGCAATTTTTCTCTAATATACTCAAAAATATTTCTAAATATTTTTAATTCACAAAGAATCTTTAAAACAGGTAAAATGTTTTCAAAAATTGAATAACACTGTAATTCCAGTGGAACTTTTATTATTTTTTGCTCTTTCGGATGCATTTTATTGCATTCAAATCGATGTAGAAGTTTACGTTTGTAAAGGAAAATACAATTTCTTCAGGGTTAACATTACGTCCGTCCATTCAAAATATTTTTTGGTCGAATTAAACCTTGATAATGTGGGTAATTTTTTTCAACTTTTTCATATAAACAATGAAAAACATGAATAAAAAAATAAAAGACAAATTAATTTTACTTTATATAATAATAAATTAAATGTAATATTAAGAAAAAAAATTTGGGAGAATAAATTGTATTGTACCTTAGTGATATGATATAAAAAGAAGGACCAAAAAATATTTTCGTCTAGCTACTGAGTTGCAATCTAATCAAAATTAATAATACGCTTGCCGAAAAACGACGTCTGAATGGTAAAGTTGTACTTTGCTTTATGTAAAGAAACTCGTTAGGTCCTTTGTATATTACCGTTTCAATATGCTTATTTCATACTGAATATCTCACTAAATATTACTACCATTACTAATTTTCCAATTACATAATTAGATGTTTCAGGAATTGATATCTTTTTCCTACCGTAATAATGTTGTATTTCTACATTATCTAAGCAATTATGCAAGATTTGATATCAAATTGTACATTTATGTTAGACACCATCTACTATTCTTTCTTTGCTTTCTAGATCCCGCATAGATTCTGACTGCTTTATTGAATCCGAAATTCAATTCTTTTCTTTTTCTATAGGTGTGTCTTAGACCTGGATCTTTTTCGCTATCATGAAAGAACAATAGCTCATAACATACGCATATCATGATCTCAAAAAGAGTTGTCTTTTTACAGTTGTTCTGATAAATGCTTCCGGTATTTCTCAGCTTACAGTTTATTGTTGGTAAATGCTTTGAACAGCAGAAGGAAATGTGAGTTTGAATATTTAATGTAGTCATGATTATTTTATATCTGTCGGCGACTTATTTATTTATTCCGACACGTTTATGACGTCTGTGTGAACAAAACAGTCTACGAACTAATATTTCCGTTCTGGTGAAAAAGAGTAATTGATCATTGTTATTAGTGTAATTTTACGTAGTATAATTGCTGCTTGATTTTTGATAAAATGTGAAAAAAAATGTGCAATTAATATTATGTGATAAATATTTGCTGTACATTTCAAGCCCAATATTACTGATATATAGAGATATTTGAACAAAAACATTATTCACATTCAAATATCATTCTTGAAGTTTTTAAGCTGAGTGTTCATTTAACCCTTAACTTCCGAATTTTTTAAATTTCTATGAAAAAATTATATCAGCTAGTTCTCAAGTAATAATAAATGGGGAAAATATGGAAAAAAATTAAGCAGTTTTAAATTAAATTTCAGTCATTTTTTTTTGTTTGTTTCAGAAGTGCAACCTTGTGCAATAGTGCTGTAAATTACAAAACTTTTTTTTATATGAGGATCTTATTATTCATCATAAAATGTTTAAATTCCTTACCTGGTAATTTATTTCGTCAATAAACAAGAGGAAGCATAAAATATAATGGATTCCTTTTATAGCAAAAACACAGTTCTTGAAGCATCAGAGATTTTTATAGTTGTTGTGATTTCTGGAAAAAATGTACTTCCATCTAGTAACAAAATTAGTATGTATTTCGTTACAGTAATCTTTTTTTCTCAGATAAGTGATTTGTAGGTAATTAAAAAAATATTGAGTCTGTTTAATTAAAATAAATCATATGTTGCAGAAATGCAACAGTGCGAAGTTAAGGGTTAAAAATAGCTATTTCTTTTTAAAATCAATACTTTAATTTTCTTTGATTTCCAGTATCGATATATTTATTTTCATGTTTTATTTCATATATTTAATTTAAATTTTATAAAGATTTTTAAAATTTTAAGTACATAATATTTTTTCTAAAAAATGTTAAAAATATATTTTATTTTCAAAATCTTGATACATATTTATTTCTTTTGTTTTGTAAAATTTATTTAAAATTTATAGAGCTTTATTATGCTATTTTACTAAATTTTTAAAACATTGATTTAATGTTATGAAAATGGCTAAAGAAGTTTTTTTTAATGATTATGAAAGCACACACACACATTGAATCCTTAAATTTTGACTGATAAATAAAGGTTAATTATTTTTAATAAACATTGTAATAAGATATTTATACTTTTAACTAAATAAAAAATGAACTATTCATTTCGATTTAAAGAATTGCATTTTATAAGTTGGTGACATTCTTTAAGTAATTAGAAATATTATATTTTTAAACATGAATTTATATCAGCCAAAACAATTAAAAATTTTTTCCCCATGGTCTAATGAGAGTTATATAAAAATGCAGAATATAGCTTAATAGGGAGTAATGAGCCAGTGATTTCCAAAGAGGATATATTTTTTTAGAGTTTCTGAGCTTCTTGATCTAATGCCCGAAAGCTTGAAAAAAAATTTAAATTAGCACTAGTGTAATACGTTTTCTAGAAATCCATACCTAAAACACTATTCAGGTAATAATGAATAAAGAAATTGGTATGCAATACTTCCAAGAAGAACCAGAGCAAGCATCTTTAATTCTTTCGTTCAGTGAAAAAGTTCTGTAGTATTTAAATAACTTAAGAGAGTATATTTTTATATATCTTTTTTTTTTTGAAAAAAAGAAAACGAAAATTAATTCAGTGTTTTTTCTTTGTAGACTCTAAAATATTTAAGAAAAATCATTTTTAGAACTACAGAAGTCAATGTTCGATTCAAGGACCTCCCAATTACGGAATTAGGTTATTATATATATTGAAAAATAATCCTATAAATTTAGAAATAAATTACAATAAAAATACAATTTTCAGTATATCCATTTTGAAACTAATTAATACAAGATATAATATATCAGGATATAACATATAATATATCCTAATTATATCAGGAACTAAGTATTCAGTGAAAAAATTTGAGATCCCCTTGCTTATCACATTCTACATCATTACTCCAAAATTTATTATAAAATTTTCATCCAAAGACTATTAAGTAAGTTATAAATGAGTTGGCAATAATTATATATATAGCAGACTAAGTATTATATTTTAATGTATGTGTGTATCACTCTGCATCTAAATATCATTATCTACCATCTACATTTCAGAGAGTTATACAGTTAAATGATTTCAAAGAAAATATTTTGTGTTATAATATTGCCAATTTCTCACTAGAGTATGTTCTTTGAATCTTAGCACGTACACTCTAAATACTTCCTGAAATCCTCACTAGCAAGAAATGTACAATATCTAAAAATCTGAAGCATGAAGAAAATCAGGTTTTAGGAACAAATTAATGCTCAGTTTATAGTATTAAATTGAGAGAAAATGCTGAAATTATTAGACAAAATTAGAATAACAATTTTATTTAACTGTTCATAATTTGAGCAATTGATATGATTGATCATGCAATGGAAGTTTTCCGGCAAGCATGATAGGAATTTTTCTCTATTTTTTAAATATTTCTAACAATAAAGCGCTTTATTTGTCCATAATTGTACTTGATAGTGCTTTTAAAAATCGAAACAATTAAAAAAAAATCTTTTATTTTATTTTAAAATATTTGAAAAAGTCTAATGTTTATAAAAGTTTTTTTCATGAATTCTAAAACGGAGGAATAAAACTACTTACTGCAATAGATATGATTACCAATAACAATCAATTTCGATTGGTTATGGGCTCATACTGTATGTATTACCTCATTAGAACAATATCGAGTTTGTTTCTTCATGAACATAATTTGGCTATTTTATTCGCAGATCTTTCTGTTTTTAGGTACAAATAATAAATGACATAATAAATTGGGATTTAAATTATTATTTAAAATTTGTTTATTATTTTATTTATTGGCAACTACGAATTATTCTAAAACTGATAAATCGTCTATTCCTCTTTTCAGGGTCTTAAATACCTTCACTTTCCTGGATATTGCCTGTAAATGATGATCTTCAAAGACAAGAATGGTTAAATCCTTTCTTAAGTTGCCAGAAAAGGGAACCCAAGAATCACGCCCATTGTCTCATAAAAACTTTTCCGGGGAAATAATTGCACACTTTACAATTTATTGACAGTTATCATTTGTATTTCGTATAAGGTTAATCGCATACAAGTTTTTCTGGACTTTCTACCTTACGGTGTGTAAATATAGGAAAGTTTCACCCAACACTCTAATCCTTCAAGTAAGTAAGAATTGAAAGAAATTTTAAACAATAGTAAAATAAAGATAGCTATGCTTTCAAAAATATTTGTCAAGGTATGATTAAACAGGGTCTTTGAGGAAACATTAAATGTCAACAATTTTAGCATGGAATTACTTCCGTATTTGTGTAGTGATTGATTTATTTGTAATGTTCTTAGTTTCCAATGGTTTTCATTCTTTTCATACTGTTTCCATTTTGTTTTAACAAAAAACCCACGTTTATTTTTTTTTTTTTGAATAAAATGTTTTGTTTTATGTTCTAAGAGAAGTTCTTTTCAAGCATCTCTTTATTATTGAGGTAACTGAAAATTGAAAATTTATCTTATTCATTAGAATAATATTTAAAATATTCCATTACATAGAAAATAACATTCAAATGTTTCATAGATAAATCTTGCCTGTAAGTATTGTAATGGGTTATCAACGCGTTTTCAAGTTGAGTTGAGTTGAGTTTGGTGTTTTATGAATCAAGAGCCAGTTTTGGCTATACTGTGCCAAACATTCATAGGTCTGTAGTCTGGACGGGAAAAGGAAAGAAGAAATTGGATGACAAGATGGAGGGTCGAAAATAGAGAAGGATCACTGGGGTACCCCGGGGTCGTGACACCCGTGTTTACCAAAATAGTAAACCCCTTGGGAAAAGGAAAAGATCACTAGGGTACCTCGGGATTGAACGCGTTTTCAAAACTAACCTCTAGGAAAATCTATTAGTTTTATTGATTTGAGAACCTCGCCTCTCTCTCTTGTGAATGAACCGTGATAGATGTCAATTAGGTTTACTGTTGAAAGGGATATGAAGTTAAATCGAGAAGGATGTTGAGGTTGTAATCAGAACCGGTTTATTCATTGGCGCTAGGGATGGTCACACAGGGGCCCGGGGCCCGGATAAGCTGGACTTAACCAGATTTGCTAGATTTCGATCTGCCAGTGTCAAGGGGGTCTGTATATCTTTTGTGCCTAGGGCCAGAGATGAGCTTAAATCACCACTGGTTTGTAAATGTAAGTGAGAAAGTTGAAGTTGTAATTGTAAATGAAAAAGTTGGGGGTTGGAATTGTAGGTGAGAAAGTTGATATTGTAATTGCGAGTCTGTTGATATTGTAACTGTGTCTTTGTTGAGATAGTAAACGATATTTTACTATCAGTCATTGAATATTTCTTAGAGTTTGTGAGTTAAATTAAAACTAGGGAATTTAAATTAGATTTGAAAATTACTTGACTGTGATCCAGAATTGCAACGTCAGTTAAGTGAATCTTTATTACTAATTGTTAAGGTTTTATACTTGTTTCATATTCCCCTTAACCTCTGGTCAATAAGATACTAGGATATGAAGAAATTTGATTCATCAAAAATTGTTGAGTTTTGTGATTTTTCTGGCCGGTTTATTCACAAACACTGACACAAATTCCGGTTCGTTTCGGTATTAAATACAAGAAGTAGTATTTTATTTGAAATGAGATGTAACAAGTGTAATTTTTTCACTACTTATGTGTTTCTGATGTATCATTATCATCTTAATATCTTCACAAAATCCAAGATATTTGCATCAGATATAATCTAATTATTATTTTTATAACCAGTTTCTTGGAGTGTTTTTTAATTTATACTTATTGAGAAGCTTAAATTATTGATATTATATCGAATAGATAAATGAAGAATTTACAGGTTATAAATTTTTCACAACGTAATTTTTAAAAAAATTTTTTTCATAAATTATACATTTTTACTGAGCTTTTTTAATAAGACGAGAACATTAAATGAAAATACTCAGAAAGGACACAAAAAAAAATTTTAATCTTATTTAAATAAATCAATAACTATACATTTTAAATTTATGGCATTTTTTCAACTGTACGATGAGGCGATCGGCACACCCACACAACATTTTTAATACATAATTTTAAATAACTTTTTAAACTTTAAAAAAAAATTGAGTGATTAAACTTTAAGGAATTTTTGTTGCTACTGTTTTAATTGCATAAGCTTAAGTCTTAAAATAAAAATTAACATAATGTGGTAAATATAATACATATGATATGGTGTGCTTATATATAGCACAAGTTGCATCTTTCATTTTACTTCTTGTAAGTAGACTTGATAACTATGTACAAAGTTTACACTAGTCATAATTTTTAAACAAAACAATCAATATTCAGTAATTTATGATTGACTTCAACTATTTAATGAAACATTATTTCATGTTACAAGTCCTTTCCTGTTGTTTTTTAAATTTGCTTTAATGTGATTTGATATTTATATTAAAAAAGAATAATGATAGTAAAAATGTTACAGAATAAAATTTCTATTAAACCATTGATGCATGGAATTTTAGAAAATAAAATGACTCATATTGCACAGAAATTTCATTTCTTTTTAAATTGTTCAAAGTTGCTTTATTTTTATTAATAAAGAAATAACGTAATAAAAAAAGAAAAAGTTCAGAATCCTTAGTAAGAGCATAAAAATATTTTTAAGAAAAAGTTACTTTTAATCGTAAAATTTTTTTCTTATTAATATATATTTAATTATATCTATAAATAAAATTATATATATATATATATATATATATATAATGGGGGAGGAACTGTGCTAAATAATGCATCAAATATTTTAAAAAAATGACAATTCAAATTCAGTTCAAAATTTAAATTTATCGAATGCAAGCAACATAAACACGAAAAAAAAGCTATATATCTAACATTTAAACTCTCAAAATAATCAAAGCAAGTAATTAAAAAGTTATAGATTTTTAAATTTATTTTTAAAAGGAAAAACGCAAGATTAATTCAGTAATGTCCCTCATATTTACATAAATATAAAAGTTATATAAGAGATTGTTACATTAAACATTTATTTTAGAAGTTCATCACACACACACACACACATGAAGTACAAATTGGGAAAAAAAATTCAAATTTTCCTACACATTAAAAGTAAAGCAGACGAACGGCAAAAAGTTTCGTGAATGTTATCAATTATATATTTTTTTTTCTCCTTGTTTAAAACGTTATTAGAGCGTTTTTTAATTATTTTATTAAGAAATATAACAAGTCTTCTGAAGAGGAAAAAGTAAAAAAATTATCCACTTACATGCATCAATTGGTAAGTATAATAGGAAGGAGTAAACGTAATGCATTGGGAAAACTGTGACGTATACATACATGTTGAAACTGATGAATCGGCATTTAAAACGTTTTCTTCTGTCTGAACAACTGTTTTTTCCGCAATGCTTCTCAAATAAGGATGACTGCTACTACTGTCTGTTAGTGAAAAAAATTTGCATTTTTTTTTTTTTTTAATCTTTTTCTTAACATAAAAAAATACTATTCTCTAGCAGATTTTTTTTCTATAGAAAGGAAATAAAAATCTGTTTTTAAAAATGTATTGAATGTGTACATTCCAAAACTTAAGAAATGCAATGTAGAATGAAAAAAAAACCCCTATGTTTATAGGAAATAGCTAGAATTCCAATGTAAGTCATGTAAAAAAAACATGCATTGTGTTCTCTAAAATTCTGTTCGCTTCCTTAAAATTTTTTATTAGTGCTTTGCGAATCAAAATGATCGCCATTTAATTAGAAAAAAAGCAATAAAAAATGTATGAAGTTATATAATCACAGTTTTTTTACAGTAAGGATTGTGTGTGGAACATTATATCCACACAGCGTTACATCTGATTCAAGAAAACCAAGAATGTTATGCGTTTCTAAAATTAAAAAAAAAAATAGCAATATAAAGTATTATGTAACAAGAATGGCATTGAATGTATAACACAAAAAACAAACGCTTCTTGTATTCTGATATTTCCATAAACTGCTTTTATGCTAAGTGATCGGTGGCAATAAATGAAAAGCAACAGATTTATATCACTTTATAAATAATTATTATTTCCAACCGACAGCATTTTAAGATATATAAAACACTGTTGAAATTCATTGAATAAAGATACTGATAAAGTAGGAATTGGGCATTTTATCCATAATATTTCTTTTTCATTAATTATTAAAATGTCATTTATGTAGAGCAAAACATTTATAAATTTGTGCTAGACGACCATTTTCAACATAACGTAACAAAAAGATCGTAAAATGTAAAACAAAAGTAGGTTTGCTAACGAAAAATTCAACTAACTTTTAGGTAAATTTGCATTGCATCTTTTACAATATATTTCTGGTACTAAATTTCTGGCTGAGGATTTTTCAAAAATTGCAAAGCTTACAAATGTGGTAACAGAAATTAATACTCCTCTGTTAAATTTAAATTTCATGTAAATGAGTGTTGCGTCAACATTTTAAAGATATTCATAATGGGAAATCTAATCCTTTGGACTAATACCTAAAAAGCGTGTTGGCAGACAATGATACAATTTGAGTTGATTCCCTACGAATGGAAATGGAACTAAAGTGATTTCCAACGAATATCTCACTTATCGCTGTTAATAACCAAACACAAACTGTAAAAAGAAAATAACAAGTTGTTTTTTTTAAAAAAAAAAAGGGGGAGTGAAAACCAATTGAAAAAAATTGCTTTATTAGTGATTAAACATGTGTAAATCACATGTACAAATAATGAAAGGATAAAACATTCAAAGCCATAAGGTCCATCAATAGTTAGCTATTGCACGTTAAAAGTTAATTAAATTAATTATGCATTGTAGCCAAATTGTTTTTCAAAGATGCTTGAAACTTTTGTCTTTTAGAGTAAGTACTCTTGTTAATCCTTTGAAATTAGTCTATTACATTCAGATACGTTTATTTTTTACCAAAATTAATATATTCTACAATATTTTAATAATAAAATTAAATCTTATTATACCAGTTCCTTACAGTAAGAAATCCCGAAAATTTAAATTTACAAAGTATTTATCAATGTACTTTTGGTGTTTTTAAATCAATATTTTATACGACCGAATTAACCTGTATATTTTTAACTATAGTTTTTTTTCATACATTTACTCGTTCGTATTACGATATTTTATCATAGCCCAATGCTTGTAAATTCATCTCATGTAAAATTCATCATTATCGTCTATACGAAATAGTGGTTAGCGACGCTAACTGCTGTTCCGTAGGGCCTGGGTTCAAATCCCGGAGAAGGCCTGGACATTTGTTCATGTGTCATGCCTTTGTGGCATGGGGGTACTTTAAATAGCCGTCGAGCTGCAAGTTCTCTCATGGGGTTGGTGAAAGTGGATGAGAGGTGGGAGGCCCCTGACAACCCCTGGAGTGTTCTCCCTCAAAATGGGGGGAAACTAAGTCAAAACGTACTGCCACCTGTTTGGCGCTCAAAGATATGGTTAACGACACGCTTACATCTAGCCCTTTGCCCCGATGAATTTCGTGGGGCTCGATCTGATAAGTTAGTATTAGTAACAACAACGATGTTTTATTTTGAATGAGATGGTGCAGCAATTTTGACATAACCACGAGATTTAAAAATATGCACTGCGTGAACATTGAGAATGTAACACCAATATGGAGTGTCAAAAAAATTGGAACATTTCAGGGTATGCGCATCTAATCGAGTAATACAAGTGATGTGAAAAGTGTAGCTTTTAGGTGCTCGTTGAGTGGGATATAAGGGAATTATTTTGAGCAAATGACAATATATCTATGTCATTATTTCTGCCAGGGAAATCATTGCGAAGATTGTTTTCTTATCTTACGTCATTGGAGGCAGTTCGAGAAGACGGACGATTTTACGAGTGGCATGGTAATTGGACTGAGAAGGGCAGGTTGTCCATACATCTAATCTCAGAAGAAACTAATTTAGACACGTTTGCAGTTTGAGAAAATTGCAGAAAGTTTGAAGGGTACCGATGCTACCAGAGCGCCGTCAGAACGACCGAGTAGCGGTGGAGGACTCACAAGATATTTCTGATACCACTTTGCATCACGTTCAAGACACCCTAAATGTCCTGATACCCCTTTTCAGCACGTTCAAGACATCCTAGGTGTCCTGATACCGACAAGAAACTTTATCTATCAATTAATTGCAAGTGACCTGTATTTATGGCATCAGTTAAGGACACTGATATTGACTTCATAGTGCAGACGAATCCGATTGCTCTAGGGACAAACTAGAATGACGTGGACGATAGAATGACCCAGGATAATATTTTCTTCTAAGGAGTCGCATTTCTGCTTTTCCAATAATAGTCCCCATGTGTAAGTCTAGAGTCAATGTTGGGCAGGTCTAATCAAGCCACTTGTGTCGAATACTTCATTGCGCGACAATCATGATACTTGATATACCATCATGGCTTGGGACACCATAACATACGATAGCAGGTTATCTCTGATTTTCATTCAGAGAACTACGAAAGTCCAATGATAGGTAGGTGATGTGTTGCGTCCGGTGACATTGACCCACCCTTCAGAAAGTGACCAATGAACTTTACTAGCAAGCTAAGACCCAGCCGCATCATCAATGCGTTATCAGCCAATGCGTTATACAAAATATACAGATACTTCTATGATATAACGTTGCTTGTTTGATCGACCATTGCCACTTTTCGAAGACGATTCTTGATAAACGGTTGGCAGGGAATGTAAAACCATGCCCTACTGAGCTGATGTTGCTCTTGCTCTGTATATTATTCCTTGCTGTATATCTTTGTTTACCGAATCTGTTCACTTTCTGGTCACTCTTTCTTGATATCGCATTTTTAATGTTTTGTAGTGTATATACTTTCTGAAAATAATGGGTGATTATTTCCAGAATTTCGAAGTTAATGATTTCTATTGACACAAACAATTTAGATAAGTTCCTTGCAATGACCATGAAATGGGAATAACTTTCATAATTTCTACTATGTAACGTCTTTGTTGTGTTTAAATATGTATTTTAATGCAATTTCCCACTGCCAAAAATCGATATTCTACGAAAAGGCTCCTGTACACTTTTTCGTTTACTTCGTTTTATCTTTTTTATGCACAGAGTAAATTTATAGCATGCTATGTGTATAGCAATATTTCGAAGAACTTTTAATCATCGAAAATGCACTTATTTACGAAAAAAATTGAAGCCAAAACTTTGTGCCCCTTGGAATATTTGCGCTTAAAAAAAAATTTGATTAATTTTTGTTTCTAAATAGATCAATAACATGTGAAAACACAAATATATTTAATGAATTGGTGAAAATTTTTCTTAAAATCTGACAGTAAAAATGCATTTTTGTTACGTAACTAATAAGAGAATTTTATATGAACCTTTTATTAAGTATGATGAAAGATTTAGATGGTTTTAATATCGAAAAAATTTCTTTAGTTTCCTTCTGTTATTAATACTTCTACATAAAGGCAATAAATAAATAAATAACTCCTTAAGAAAAACTTCCAAACAAATCAGAAAATAAAAAGTTATTTTATTACAAATCCACACGGAATGAAAAGATTGAGTTTTTCAGCACTTTTCTTATTGTGATTTTTTTAACAGAATGACAACATTAAGTACTGAAATAAAAACGAACACAAAAAATATATTTAGCGAAGCTTGCAAATCACCAATCATCTTTAAAATTTCAGTACAAGAGTGGGGTTGATTCTTAATATAATCATTTCAATATAATGCTTTAAAAATCACCATTTATTTTTAAAATTTTAAAATAGGTGGAAAATTAATCCTTAATATCAGGATTTAATAATATACAATAAGCATCATATTTAAAAAACAATTAATTGTTTTAAAAATTTCCGAAAACTTTGACTCATTTTGAATTATAATTAGAAATTTTTGCAACAATTTTGTGTTCAGTAATTGTTCGGTAATCATATTATGAAATTAATACTACTCATATCTTTTTAATTATTCGATTATAGGTAGAATTGTAATCCTTAACTATTTGTTACCATTTGAATTTCCTGTATAATTCCAAAGGTGAGTTAAAATAATTCTAATTATCGTAATTGTTATTCACATCGGCTTTAATAACTCATTCAGATATAAATTCTACAATTAAACCTTTCATGTACTCTATACAATTTCAAAGAATTTAAAAGATATGAAAGTGATAGGAATTAAGACGTTTGTTCAGCTTCATTTGTATTCAAAATTACAGTTATTTTCTTCTAAGAACTTGCTTTAAGGAAAGCGCTGAATACACTTACAATACAGTGAATGTAATAGGCATACGTAAAAAATTAAAGCGTATAATATTCGACATTAACACTGGTTTATGTATATATATATGGGTTAAAATATTAGCCATTATTTTAACTCAATATTTAGAGCAACCACATTAAAATTACTTTCTAAAGTAATTTCCTTTGTGATTTAAGTATAATGAGAGATTTTAAGCACACGATAATGATTGTAAAACACACTGAGAAATTAAAAATGAGAGCAGTGCCTAATGCGCTTTTCTTCTATTGTATTTTTTTATATTAATCATTTTTGGAATAGAAGAATGCTTTTTTAACAATAGCAGAAACTAACAACTGCAAAATAATAGCAATTTGAAAAGATACATAAACAGTGAATGGGATTTTTAATGAATCTTTTTCAAAAAATCGATTTGCGATTTTATTTTTGTGTTACTATTTCTTAACTAAGGGCGTGGAGAATTTAGTTTGTTAACCAATATATTACAGTTATTTCTAAGTTACTATGGGTGTGGGGCTTAACTTAGTAACCACCATCTAGCAATGTTTAAGTTCAGAGCTTTAAGATAAGTTTTGTATATTTTTTTCCTTTAGAACTAGGATTATTGTGACTGTTTCCTATATTTTGATGTGAGATTAACCTACTAAAATTATTTATGTATTTTTTTGAATTGTTCCTCTACATTTATCTAGGGCAATGCCATGCATAGACACACACATTTTCATGTGTTCTGATATTTTAGTTATTTCTTAAGAGTATATTAGAAGTGGTAAAATAACTCAAGTTCTCAAGGAAAGTATGCAACACTTCAAATAAATAATATATATAATAAAGGAATGTTTTAAAAGTAATAATGTGTTACTTGAAAAACTTAATAAATTGAAATAAAATAAGAAGTAAATTTTTTGGTTAAAAAAATTAATGATAGATTCTTTAAAAAAATTTAATGGTGTTGCAAATATATATATATATATCAACAGCTATTATTTATTTGTAAATAATAGTAAATTTCCTTTAGTATTATTCTTTTCTTTAATTTACTAAATAAAGTGACGGTTAACTGAAAAATATTTCATAAACGGAAAAACAAAAATAAATGCATTGAACTATAAACACAATAATATTTTCCATTATATTTTCTATTTCGAGTTTCGTTTATATAAGTAAAAGTCGATTTTCTTCATATATTTTTTTAAGAAAATTTTTTTCTCGAACTCAGTTATCTAATAGAAAATGTAAATAGCATTTTAGGAAAAAGCCTTGCCGAAATTGAAGTAATTTTCATATTTTGGCAAAATATATATAAGCATACAAAATATATGAAAAAATGTGTAAATTACAAATATATAAAAAACAACAGAAAAAATAAACCAAACGGATAAAACTTTTTATAAATTTTAACAGTGATCCTGAATTTTTAATTGTAGTTAGAATTTATATATATCTATATTAATATACTCCCAAATATGTGATTCTGAATAATTGTTTCTATATTTAGAATATAGCAAAGAAAAGCATTAATAAAATCTGAGGAACTAAAAATTTATTTTTGTTTCCTATTTATTGAAAAATAACGAAATTGAAAATCCTGGACTAAAGTGAAAATTTTTTTTCCTGCATTTACCATTTATTTAACAATTTTAAATGAAATGTATCATTAACAATGTTAAAATAAAACACTAATAGTAATAAAAATAAATATTTACCTGTATAAATAATGTACATAAATTTTTAGAACGTATTAAATATTTTAATTCATTATTTAAAAAAAACTTTTAAACATTTCATAAAAGTAAAATTAAAAATATTTTATAGAACAAGTAAATAATAACTATATATGTTTTCAAAAAATGAAATAAAATATTCAAAAATAGTTTTGCAGAGCTTTCTATCATTATTTGACTCAGTGAGTATAATTATTGATCCTATAAAAATGACCCTTATTAATTTAAGAGTTTCATACCCAATTTCATTAGGATTTATGAAAAAATTTTACAAAGATACAAAATTTATGAACGAGTAGAAAAATAAGACTCCGAAATGGATAAAAATTTTAGCAATGTGAATATTGCATCCTTTTATAAAATTCCATTTAAAAATCTCTTAATTTTTAATAAATATTAACTTTTTAATATAAGAAATTCAATTTATCTCACTATTTATATAAAATTAATTTCTTTGAAAATAAATTTTTATTTTGTTCACAAAAACCTTGTCAATTTTTATTTTAAATCAGGTCAGAAACATATATTAGATAATTATAATAGTATTAATAACATAAAAGTGTAATAAACCTTGGTTTGGAATTCCAAAAAACAATTATTAAAATAAGTTATTGAGTACAACTGTTTTTATTTATACTGAAAACGTTAACGAGCATTGAACATGGAGGTGCAGTAAATACATATTTCGAAGTGTGAAATTAATTCACCAAGTTAACAGGCTCGAATTCTTTCAACGAGTTTTAATTATATATAATTAAATGTGACATACCAATCAGTAGCCGATATTGCTATGTAAATATACATTATATTAGTAAAATTTCGTTTTACTGTGCTTGTGTCACACAGAATATCTAATAACTAACTATTCAAACTATTACAATAATAATAAGTTTTTATAGTTATATAGATAAAAGTGGAAACATTAAGTCAATGATAATCTTATTAAACTAGGTCAAGTATTTTAATGTATTTATTTGCTTAATATTTTTTTAAATATAATACTTTACATTTAACATAACTCATATATGCAAACTAAATACATTTGATGTAAAAAAATGTATTTAGAAACCAAAAATTAAATTCAGTTTTTACCATTAAATGTTACAGTGCTCTCAAAGTTAAATAATAACTTAACTTATATAAATATATTTAAACAACCTTTGTTAAAGTTAGGTATTTGTTATCATTAAGGTATCCGACTACGTTCGGAACCCTGATTTTAAAAAAGTGCATAAATAGATCACTTTCATGATATTTAGTGTCACTTAGATTAGAATACACGTATAAAATTGTTTTAAGGACATTTTGACAAAAAAGAAATTATTTAAATGCAATATTTTGGCAAAAAATTAACTTGGAATAATCTTTTTTCAAAATGCTCTCCTTTTGTAAAAAATGCTTCTAAAATAATAATATTTCGCTTATATAAAGTAAAAACTTCTCCAGAGAGTCTGAACCAGGAGTTTTGAAAAATTCATATTATTTTCAGAGTTACCACCCATTGAAATAATCATCGGCGTTTTTTTCTTAAAATTGCTACCCTCTGTTATCGCAAAATTTGGATAAACCCGCTTCTAAGTTATATATTTCAAAAATTCTAGTTGAGCCTCTGTACAGAGGTCTGAGCTATATACAGGCAAAATATTATTATAATAGAAGCATTTTTCACAAAAGGAGACTATTTTGAAAATGGGTCATTCTATGTTCATTTTTTGTCACAATATTGTACTTAAATAATTTTTTATTGTAATACTATTCTTAAAACAATATTATATACATTTTCTAATCTAAGTGACACTAAATATCATAAATATATACGCTTTTGCAAAATCACGGTTCCGAATGTATTCGGATACCTTAATCTTACTCTAGGATTTATATTAAAAAACTTGTTCTTTTTAAATTTCGCATCATTAAAGATAGTTATTGATCTGGAAAATGGAACATAAATTTTTTTCTAATGGGCTGCTAAGTGGCAACTAAGCCTTTACAGACACATAAGTCCACAAATGTTAGTCATTTCATGGATGCATCATCTAGTGGTGGCTCTCGCTACCAGATTTTGACGCTTGAATCGATTTTAATACAAGCTCTCGTTGAATACTAAATATTGCCGTGATGAAGGGAATAGAAAAAGAACGGTCTTTGTTGCCCGAAGCAACTACATATATATTTGAAAAAATATGGCTCGGTAATTTGAATGTAATAAATTACGAGATTAGTCACCAACATCCCTCGTGTTGCTTTAGTGTGCGAAAATAATAAGCATTTTCCGAGTGATGTTAATGTATAATATTATAGTGTATTATAATAGATGTATATTAAAACATACCACGATGTAAACCTATCAAACTGCCATCTGCAGTTTTGTTCAAAAACACGTAAAATATGATAATTTAAAGTATACAACAATATTTAGATTTCATGAAAAGTTAAGCGTTATTAAACTATACGATATGATTAAAACTGATATTAGTTTACGCACACGAAGCCATTTATTTTACAATTTTCTTAAAGAAATATTTTTTAACATGTAACAGAGAAGTTCTTATTTTGATAAGAAAAAAATCAATAATATTTGAAACTAACATATATCCCAATTTTTTATTACTTGATTATTCTTTAATCAATCATAATAATCAGATGAAATTAAAAAAATTATATATAACAATACAATTTCCCTCTCCACAAAATGTTATTTTTATATATTAATTAAGTTTCAAAGTCATATCAATATAAATATTAGAGGAAGCGATGCTTTAATCTTGTAACAGAACTATTGAACAATAATATGCATGTGAAAAAAAGGTACATAATAATATAAAATGATGCTTACATATAAAGTTGTAAGTTATTTTTTAATCAATGAAATGTAAAAGTAAGTTAACATTGCTGTAAATATACTACAGTTGCATGAATGTTTCCCGGACTGGACAAGGGCAACTCAGCCTTTCATCCCCACTACAAAGGGTCGATAAAGGAGTACCAAGCCTGTTTGGGGACTTCAAGGCTGGAGGTATCACTTCAGACTGATCACCTGATCGAGATTTGTGCTCATGCATCTCAGCGCTTAATAATCACGTATACTGGGATGGGTACAGTAGGCCCTGGCTCTCATGGGCTGTTGCGCCACTGAGTTTGAGTTTACATGAATGTTTACATACAATCATTAATCCAAATCCCGTTAACCCGGATGTCATTTAAAATTCCTAATAATAAACACCAAACCGCCAGGTTCTAATTAGGTTATTTGCGGGTTAATACATATCATGTATAGACAGATCCTAATTTAGTCCAGATTTATGATATTTTTCTGTATTATAAAATTATGTTACATGTACAGGTAAAATTATGTAATAATACAGAGATAAATGTATTTATATATATGTGTGAGTATATAAAAAAATACCGAAAGAAGAAACAATAAATGCATCAAAGGTATTTCTATAAGTCAAGCATAAAAATCAAAAATAAGTAGCCTTAAAATTACTATGCATTACAAAGTCCACTTGTTTTGGTATCATAATTACACTAATATATTACAATATGTATGAAAAAGATCTATAAATATGCAATAATTCACGTTAATTTCATCTTAAAAGCTTTTTAATTTGTAATGGTCCTGAAACCTCTAGGACTTCGCGTAAATAATTAACTGTTAAGTACCCGCCAAACGGGAGAAACGTAACTTTAAGCACTTGAAAATTATGTAATCATCGAATTTAGCGCAGTTATTATGTAAACCATACCATCCAATTATTTGAACCAATCAGAATTGACACCCTCGGAAGTAATGCGAGTTTTTGAGCTTCCGATTGCCTCATGTACATAAAACACCGTTTTCTGGGAAAAGTGCTCGACCGCTACTTGTTTTATAAGGTAATTCTACGTGTGCTTCCATCGTCTTTTGTTTCTATATTTGTGTGTGTCTTTAAGTGTCGAAATGTAAAATAAATTGGATTATCACCTACAAAATGATCCCTCATCAATGAAACCATCTTTATATCAGAGTCCTAAGCATGATCAGCAGTAGATAAAGCCTTCCACTCGACTAACTCTGCATATATATATATATATATATATATATATATATATATATATATATATATATATATATATATATATATATATATATATGTTATATATTGAAGTAGTGTTGGCCGGTGTATGTGATTATATATATATATATATATACATTTTTGAGGAAAACGACGTCTTCAGAATAGCTTTACCTCCTTATTATGAGCACACATCAGCAGATTAAAGCACAATTACGTTACATTTTCAAATAGAATAGACAGCGGCATTTTGGAGGACACAACACAAAGACAAAGAAAGCTGAAGTATTTACAACCTTACATGATGGCGGCAAGCAGAGAAAGAGAGCGATTACATCAGATTTTTGTGTTTATATACCAACAGTGCACAAGCGCGTGACTATTACGTAATAGTAGTTCTGAATGGCTAGAATGCGCGGAATAGGGATTTCGGTTTAACCGATTACGATTAAGATTACAATGTTTTATTTTAAACCTAAGAATTAAAGATTATTTATAGATCATTAAAAAGAGTTAATTAAAAGTATGTTAGAGGGAATTATTACATATATATATATATATATATATAGTCAATCATTCCCATATGAAAAAGAAAGTAATCAATTAAAACTACCGTTCTGTCGGATGTGTATATACACGCTATATTTTATCTTTGCTATAAAAAGTCAAAGTTCTGTCTATAATGTAATGATATACTGTCTGAATATAAAAACGGCGTAAACATGAAATTGCCATTTGAACTAATGATGAATAATGCATTTTAAATTATATAAAATTATACAATACAATTAGAACTGCGCGAGAGTTCTATGCATCATGAAATTATGCGACACAAATATTATTTAATTACAAATGTCGTAGAGATTGATTGCTATTAAACACCAAAAATAATGAATACAGATAAAAATGTTGTAGATGAGATAAGATTCTAATGAGTTTCAAAGAGGAAAATCAATAATATCCTTGAAATTAGTATGGATTTTATTCTCTATTGGTATGCCGGATGCAGTAAAAGCTATTTATAAAAGAATATCCTCATCACAGAAGGTCAAAGTCCAGAATCTTCACACTTATCATTAATGAGTTTTTTATTTAATCCTTAAAAAAAAAAGGAAATCATAAGGGGTGTAATGTTTGTAGATGGTGGTAGGCACACGATTACCATGACACTGCCCTATTTGAGACGGTGCGGTATTTTCACACCAAGGTTAGCCGGAAACACCCAAGGTTATGCCGCCAAAAAAATTCATCGTATGATAAAAAAGAACTTTTTTGAGTCATATAACAAGTTTCAAGAAATAAAAAAATGAATTTCAATTATTCAATATAGTGTAGTTTTTGACAAATTTTTTCTTCATGTTCACGTATGAAGCTTAGTAACCAGACAAAAATATTTTCGTCGAATTACTGAACAGAAATCACTTATTTTCATTTCTCCCTCCTGTTATGTATAATTATATTTACACATGTAGATTTCCTATTAAAATTATACATAACGCTTGAAAATAGAATTTTTTTATTTATACTGAAGTATTTGGATTTTTTTAATTAAAAAAATAAATGTAATATTTCCATTACTGTGTGTATAATAATATCCTCTTTAATATGGTAAGTTTAATTTAATAATTTGTAAGCTTGGCTATACTTAAGCTAAATACATTCCATGCGCAATATTCATTTTGTTAGTAAAAAAGACATGTGTGAGTTTAAATGTTATTCAAGTAACTAAGAAAGTTAATGTACTATTTTTTTAAATATTTTATCTGTATTTTACCTATTTATGTTGAAAAATTTTAATACTTTGTGAAGAAGAATAAATTTTTAATACCACGTTTATACGCTGGCTACTTTTCTGTGTTCACAATTAAAGCAAAATTAAAATAGTCATCGAAGCATTTCGAATCATCAAGTAACGCCTGAGGAAATATAATCAGATTTATTATAAAAAGAAATTACTTATCTCTGAATCGGCAGAATATTAATTTCAAAACTTTTTTGTAAGAAAAAAAAATCTTTTCCTTACGATTAAAAAATTAAAAGTTATCTATTATCAGATGTATGGTATTTTTTATTTGATTATACTTTGTATATTTATTTTTAGATATATTTTACCCAAAATAATTGAATTCATCACAAACTGGGCCTAAAAGACTCAATAGTTATTATTTTACCATTTAATTGTATAATTATTTTCATTAAATTTATACATAGTTTTTATTAAAAATATTCTTAAAAATTTGAAAAAATACATTTTATCTTTCAAATACACACCAAACGTATGCGCAAAACAATTTTTACAAAATAATCACTTGGAAATAAAGTATATGTTCTTGGAAATTTCTTTTTAAACTAAGTCGTAAAATTTTACATCAATTTAATTTTTAAAATGATATGTGGATTAATTATTAAATTTTTTGACATATTCCTTGTACTATTTTTATAAAATAAATTCAGAGAAGCAATAAAAAGGATCAATATAAGACGTTTGTGCATTGTTAATATTTTACTTTCGAAGTATACAAATTTTTTCTGCGTCAAAATGTCAATGCACGTATTATTACAAACTTTTCTCTGGAATTCATTTTCAATTATTATATAATCTTCTGTATTTCTCTGTAAAAGGACAAAATAGTTTCAGATGTATTAGAGCGAAGAGAGATGATATTCTCAAGTTAAACGCTTCCAAATCAAATATTTTGCATGACTCATACACCACCTTCAGGTTTTATCTGACACTTCAAATAGTTCTGTTTATTATAATGTATACTATGCACTTTTCTAATAGTTCAGTTCATGTTTTATTTGAAAGTGAAAATACGTATTAGAATCGTTACATTAATCAAAAACTGTTTGTATTTGAGTCACTTTTAACCAAGAATAAGGATTACTTGAATGCCCACCATCTTTCGCAACGTAACGATTGCTCTATTATTTTAGCCTCTGAGGCTAAATTCAGTATTTTACTGTGGAAAAGGGGATAAAATATGATAGAAAAGGTCGAATTTCAAAACGAAAACTTTTTATATCATAACAAATCATTCTCAGCAATCCATAATATTTCTCATTTTCGCTTTTTCAAAATAACTATTTCCGTAATGAAATAAATAATTATAATAAAGGATAGTATTCCAAATATTTTTCAATGACCTGGATATGAACTACCCAATTTGGTTGCAGATTTAAATTAATTTAACTATTTTAATCGGAATTAACCGTCTATTAAATGAGAGTATTAAAAAGGGATTGTTTTCATAAGCCAGGAGCGAGTGAATAATCAAGGCTAGACATAAAATATGCAACATCTTGAAACCTTGAACTTTATCTTAATTCAGATTGTATTCATTGAATGCCTGAATGATTCTGCGAACCAATTGACCTGACAATGCGTGACGTTGAAATTAAAAGTTAAAAAATCTCAATCAGCCAGTGCAGATCAATGCTATTTTATTGATTATGTTGTTTTCTTAATATCAATGGAAAAGAATTTGACACTTCTTACGACATAGAATAATCTGTCTTCGTTATTGATTCAAATCAGCTATAACACAGGTTATTCATCATAACTAGCTAGATAATATCTCGTTATCCATTTTTTTTACGACTCGAGAATTGAGTTCGTGTATAACTGTCCAAAAATTACTCGCCTTGATACTCGCTGAAAAGAGATTTAAATACGTTATTCCGCATTCCACAAAGACTTAATACTTTAAAAGCTAATATTATAAACCTGTATAATTATTTTTATCCATAAAATCTACGTTTTTTGAATTAAGAGTAACTTTCTAATAATTTGTCATTCATAAAATGGATTATTAATTAGCTAAAGATTAGCAAAACACTTAAACTATTTTTGGTACTATAATTGTAATGTTACAGGGTACTTAAAAATGATGAAAAGAATGTAAGTAATGTGAATGTCATTAATGATACAGATTTTCTCTCATATGTTTCATCTATTATAATTAGTTTTCTTTTTGTATGTATATAATTGGTAATAAAAATTCGAAACACATTTATTATACACACCAATGTATTTTATAGCTATCATTTTTCATCATTGATATTAAGTAAGTTTTCTTTCTCTTATTTTTTTAAATGTAAAATAAATAAATGTGAAAAAAAATGCTTCTTTTTAATATTATAATTTGGAGAAGGGTTTCTGATAGAATATAAAGTTATTTTAGAAAATAAAAGATAATACTTTTAATAAATGGGGGAGGTAACGTAAAATTTCTTTTAACTAAATGGCCCTAGAAAACTTTATATATTAAGCTGAATCAAATATAGTTTTAGATTTCGGTAAATGAAAGTTTATTGTTGAAAGTTGAATTAGAAATCTTTTTCTGCATTTTATTAATACCAAAAGAATGGCATTACATTCATAAAAAAATGGCATTACATTCATAAAAAAATGGCATTTTTTTTTCATTAAACACTGATTTCTCAAAATTGGGATACAACACATTTTTTGAAGCCCACCATCAAAAAAATATCAGGAACAAGAAAATTCATAGCTTATATGAATGATAGCAACACACTTAAAGAAAATTTATGCAAAAACAGATAGACATACGCAAGAACGAATTTTGCGAAAAAAGAACAAATAAATAGAACTACATAATGTGTAAATTACAGTTTTACAATTTGAGTAATGAGTATAAACAGCTGCATAATTGTACAATGGTGATACCCACCCACTAGTATATGGGGGAAAAAAGATATGCCAGAAACTATAATTCCAAATATTCCTATTATAGTGTATTCAAAGGTGAATATAACGCGTCCTTAAAGAATTAAATTTTTTTTAAAGGATTGTTTAAAATATTAAGTTAATGTATTATTGGAAACCATTCTAGATACTACAAATACAATAAAAAAAATTCTGCGTTGATCTATGATTTTCTCTCTTATTATCAAATGCAAATGGTAAAAGTTTTCTCAAACCTGTGTACATATTGCAAATGCACTAAAAATAAATGAAATAATTAAAGTTAATAATATTAAATGTATATTGAAAAAAGTAACACATTTAAATAATTTTTTTAACTTTAACAAAAGTTCGGATTCTTTTATAAATTTTAGTAACCATTTTCATTTTTAAATACAGGTGTTAAAATTCAGACAAGTCTTTCATTTAAAAAAAAAAGAAGTTTCAAGCCCATTGGAATAGAATTCAGTGCCGATACTATAATGTAACGTATATATTAATATTAAATACACGGGGGAAGAAACTTGTTATAGAATAACATTACACACAGTTTTATTTTGGTGAAATATAGACATTGAAACAGATAGTCATGTATATGTCACAATACTTAATAATTCACACTTCTAAAATTTGGTGAAAAATACATCAGAATATATTAACTCGATCATTTATCTTAAACAGCAGCCTACACCCCCCGTACCTAGCACCTATTGCACCTTACCGGTTTGGATGGGCGTGAGAAACTCTGATTTCCTTAATTTAAATATATATATCATAATTTTCAAGGTAAAATATTGTTTCAACTCTTTTTAAAGAAACATATTTGATAAGATTTTTTTGGTGTATTATAAAAATACGTGTTATTATTTACCAATTTAAAGAATATTGAAACTTATAAAATAAGCATTTTTGTATTTAATTTTAATAGTTGAAGAATACCATTTATGATTTGTAAAGAAATGTACTTATTTGTTTTTATTCAACCTGCCGTGTAAAATGTAGTTAACTATACATAATGAGGACTAAATAACAATATCGTAGACTATTAGATCCCAAATTGTTATTTTCAAAATTTTTTTTAAGTGAAGCTATGGATATATTTGCAAAGATAATTTATGCATGGTATTTAAGATTATGTTAAAGTATAAACATCAGATTATTTTTGAAGAATTTTTAAGTAAAATATAATGTTCTTGAAAATTGAAATCAGAATTAATTGTGTTTTTAGAAATAACCACATGCAATCATATTGTATTTGAAAAAAATCAATCCTACAGTATTTGCATTTCACCCAAAATCCATTAAGAAAACATAATAATATAATCAAAATTTTAATTAATAAAACATAATAATTAAAAATTTTACCCATATTTTATTTTAATTTCAAGTTCTTCAAAATGTTTCGTTAGAAACGAAAATTAATTAAAATTATGTGTTATTTTCATAAATACTCACATTACAACATAAAATATAACTATAAACAGTTTAAATAACAATGGTTTGAAATAGCTGTTTTTATTTATCATTACAAAATAAATAAAGTTGAAAGAATTCCAAATATTTAATAATTGTTTCAGAAAAATGTTATTAAAAGTAATTATAAGAGTATGAACAAAATACTTTGAAGTAATTAAAAGGGTTATGTAAAATAAAATAAAGAAGGAAAAATAAATTTTAAAAAATTATTAATAGGGACATAGAGATAAATAATTAACAGAAATTACTAATTTAGATTATACAGTCGACTCTCGCTAATTCAAACCTTCGATAAAACGAACCTCTCGCTAATTCAAAATTTATGCTCAGAAAAATTATTGATATTTCGAACTAAAACAATACGTTTTGGTACACTTAATATTTCGAAGTTGTTGTTGTTCCTCTCCACCCGAGGGGGCCCACGAAATTCATCGTGGCAAGGGCTAGATGTACCTGTCGGGCCAGCCTTGAAAAAGCCCATACAGGTAACAGTCGTTTGTTCCCGGGAAAAAATGAATATTGCCAGGCCTGGAGACAAATTGGACTTCTTTACGATAGAGGCAACACCACTGATCTCCACCCCACAATTTAGGCATGGAACTAGAAGAGGAAATTCCAATCCCTACTCCGGGGCAGTTGCGCTGCCCCAAAAACTTTGGACCCACTGATTTAACGAGCAGTCCCCTTTTTTCTGGAAAGTATTTTGTGGCACGGCATCAAACCCCGGCCCTTTGGGTACCGATTAAAAACCCAACCCTAGGCTCCCCGGCCCCTTTTGAAGTAAATTTGGGCTGAACAGACATAACCGGGGTAATTTGGTTATCTTTAAAAAATAAAAAAATTACAATATTTTATGTACACTCCTGTAGAAAACTTGTTGGCTTTAAATTTTGTGTTGTATCTCTCTGCGTCTCTCCCCCTTTAAAGTGCCTTGTGACCATCTGTCGCACCCCTTTTTTGTGTTTTTAGTCCTCAGGTGAAAAGAAATTTTTTTTGCTTTTCCCTTTTTCAAATGGACAACGATCGATCCCCTTTTTTGTCAGCCATCCAAAATCTTTCGTTTAACCGTGGCCTTCTACACATTTTAGAAAAGGGTATCCCCCTGTTGTGAAGAAGCATGCATGGGGCTTGGGATTTTGCGTCGGACTGGCATGACGCATTATGGCTCATTTTTTACTTACGGGATGGGGACCAAATAAAGGGGGTCGGGCTGGAGTGTTTTTAAAAAACCCATGGTATTGGGGAAAATTCTAAAGGAACAAGATGCTGAACGATTTTATTTCCTATATTCTTTTAATAATAATAAAAAAAAATACAGAACTTTTAAATTCTGTATAATATTTATACTGTATAACATGTCCTTTTTAAATATACTTTAAAAAAATTATGCATATGTGTAATTGTTGTTTTTATAACATAATTTCAACTTTGAATGTGTTAGAAAAAAATTTCTCTTCTAGTATTCTGAAGTTTTTTTCTATCCTCTTGATAATTTGAAGTTTTTCACTAGTCCAGCTTCAAATTATCAAGAGTCGATTGTATTTACATTATTTTTATAATGTGCCTCATGATTTAAGACGTACGAAATAAGTACAAACACACACACAAATAAATAAATAAATAAATTTCTAGAATCACAGAATCCGATAAGGAAGGAAAAATTGCACTATTTGTCAAATATTTGGTGCAGTTGCAGAATTTGAAGGAATTCTGTCTGTCATATTTCACAACTGTTTTGTCATTTTGTTGCTTACGTTTTTAAATTTTATTGCACACGTTGTTGGAACAGATAATATTTAAAAAATAGTTTTTTCTAGGTATCACCAAGCAATCTTGAGAAAAAAAAATGTAACAGTACATTAAGTTTTCTAAATGAAAGATGTCTTTTACAAAACCAAGCCCTGGAATCCATGAATTTCCTTTTTTTGTGAAATATAATTTTTTATCAAGTGAAAGCCATTATATTGCATGACTAAAAATAATAAATATGTAAATTTTAAAAATGTTACATCAGCTGAATTTTATGTCGTATTAAAACATACAAGATGCAGTTTCCGTTGCAATGCCTCGAAGTCATTTTGTGCTGCTTGAAATTGATCTTCAATTACATTTCTCTGTCATTCAAATTGTTATATTTTTACAAACTTTTATAGATCTTATAACTGCTATAATTTACGATGTTTGAAAGCACATATTTGACATTGTCCCTGAAAAGTCATTTTATACAATGATCTCAATAACTAAAAATGATTTTGAATAATTTTTATATTTCATGCATCATTTCGCTAGTTGTTTTAAAATTCTGAAAACTAATCGTTATTAATGAGAAAATTATTATTTGAAAATATGTGTTTACCATAGAAATTTATTTTTAAAATAATGGAAGCAAAATCAAAGTTTAGAGTAAATATTTATTGTTGAATAAAATCATTTTTATTTTTTTAAAAAAAAATTCTTTTGTTAATGATTTTAATTTCTTCAAATCAATCTTAATCTCTAGAGAATAATAAATTACACATGTTGGAAATAACCTCAAGAAATTAAACTACATGTGATAAAAATCACATTCAAACTTTCAAACTTTATTTGATCTGGTATTATGAGGTTTGTATATAAATATCTGATTAAAAATGTAAAATACTTAACAATGATTATTTAAAAAACATGTATCTAAATATTCAATCTATGATGACGAAATATTATAAAATAATATTGAATGCAGTCATTATAAAATTAATCGGTATTTAGAAATAACAAGATCGCAATCAAAATAAAATTTGAAAGAAGAAAAATTACACTTCCATACTTTATTTAGCACACGCATAACAGAGAATTATGTATAAAAAAGAAAGATAATAATAACTTTTAGATGATTAAAATTACATGAAATGCGTAGAAAATCACTTGAGCATAATTATTTCAATAGCATATTATTATTATTAAAACATCATAATTTTTATGATATCAATACATTTTGCTATCTTCTTATTTTTGTACTATTTATGTGCAAGACAAAATGTTACATGATGAAAAACTTTTCTGGACATAAAAGCGTATTAATATTGAATGAAAAAACAAATCTTTCTTGAAGAAGTAGACAAAAATTTACTATTCAGTTTGTGTGGTGTCTTTCATAAACTTTTTTGGGTAACAATTTAGGATTTATTAACCTTTTAACTGAGTTGCCCGCGTACATAACACGCGGACTACCGAAAGCTAACCACAACTAATTTGCCCGTACGCTGTACGGGCACTGTAGTGTCTGGCTACTGTTGGCGGTAGATTATGGAATGTTGGAGCTATTCACGCGTCTTCGTGTGTAATTTACTGTTTTCTTCAGGAGAAGAGTGCTGGCCTTACAAAAAGGACAGTAAAAAGGAGTTCCTTTGTTTGGGACTGGACTGAAATTGGTACCAAGAAAAGATAGTTTCTTGGGTTTTGTGTTTAAGTGGGATGGATAGCGCTTGATTTTTTACTGTATTTAGAAAGATAGAATTCTGTTCTACTTGCATGACGTGATGTGTCGTGAAGTAGTGGAAGTATTAAGAAAGTAATGAAGACATTATAGGCACTGATATTTTCTTCATTCTATCTTTGATTTGCAGATATTTTTAATTCTTATAGTGAGATTGTCAGAGCTAGTGGGCTTTTTGACAGATGTCCATGTCCAGATGTTCTCAACCGCAAATTTCTTTGTGGTAAAGGCGGAAATATTTCACTGAAGTAAGGAATTCACATTCTTGAAAATATTTGATGAAGAACAAGGATTTGCAAGGCAATATGCAATTTGCTGCTTGAGAAAAAAGGAGAATGGAAAGATAATCCAAAAAAAGCCGATATTATCTTTGTCTCCTTTGAAATTTAAGATTGAGTATTACACCATGCTTCAAATTGTGTATGCATACAGACAAAATCAGCAACCGTTTGAAAAAGAGATACGAACATAGAATTTTTTACCCCAATGTATGGGATTTTCAAATTTCGTCGATTCTTCTTTTGTTTGAGCGCTGCACAGCTCGATTACTTACTCATTTTCACATCTGCATGAAGCTAGGAGACAAAACAACGAGTTCTCTGTAAAAGGCTTTTGAAAACAATTCAATGTTTTAGATGCAATGAGAATCATCGAACAATCTTGAAATGAAGTTTCTTAAAAAACTTTAAATGGCGTCTGGAGAAACGTGTTCTTTTTTTAATCACTGATACTCAGGCAGAATCAGTCCCAGAGCCTGATGAAAGGGGTAATGTGATTTAAGAAATTGTCAATCTTGCTATCAAATAAATTTAGAAGTAGATAGTGATGACGTTCAAGAACTGCTGGATTCCCACAATCAGGAGCTGACAGTTGATAAGCTCATAGAAAGGCATAAGCATGAGTAATACATTGAAGAACTTTAGTCTTTAGACCCAGTTCATTCAGAAGATCGAATGATGGTGTTGGGAATTTGATAGAAGGCCTCAGTTTGATTGAGCAAGGGTTATAAATTTTAGAAAATACAGAATACGACGAAGAGTGAATTTTTCAACAAAACAAGAAATAAGAGTAATGTTAGCAGTCTAAGAGGAAATTTTGTGGGAGGAGAAAAAATCTTTGACTACAAGCTACTTTACTAGATTTCATGAAACTTTGTACATCGAAATATAACTTCGGCTTGCGATTTTATATTTGTGTTATCTAAGATTTTATTAAGCATTTTTTTCTACATTATTATTTTCTTTCGTCTCTGGCCCAAAATAAAAATAATTTATATGCGAAATTATGCCCCGACTCACGCCCACCTACCGCGTAAGTTCGGGGTTTTACTGTATTTTTTAAGATATATGAAACATTCTTCATAGCATTCAGAGTGTACTTATAAAAGCAAAATTTGGGGAGGGATCGCATTCCACAACTATAAACTAAGAAATATTGCAAAAACTTCAAAATTGAAAATTAAAATAAAATTGTTCTATTTCCGCATTCTGTTAAGTATTATGTTTTGTTATATGCAATAAAAAATGAACCATTCTTTGAATAATTTTTGGCGAAAAAAATTGACCGCCTAAGGTAGTGTTTCTCGCCCTTTTTTTTTTACTAAGCCCCTATCAATAAGCCTTTTAAAAATAAGTATAATATATATATATATATATATAATATATACTTATGGTCTTCATTTTGTTTTTCACTAAATAATTTCAAGAGGCTTTCACATTTGGCCTTACAGTAAGACCCCGCTTAACGCGGAGGATACGTTCCATCAAAGTAGAGCGTAATGCGAAACAGAGCTAAACGAGGCTATCTTAACATGTAAATAATGGGGTTAGGACAGTGTTTCTCAAACTGTGGGGCGAGCCCCCTGGGGGGTGCGATATCCCTTCAAGGGGGGCGCGAGCATATCGAAAATAAAAGGTTAAAAAAATTAATTTACTGGAATGAAAAAAACAAGATACTTTCTGATATAATAAAAAAATACAGATCTACATTGATATGATTTATATATATCATCTGGTGAAAAAAGGTCATCAAAAATAAAAGATTCTACTTTGAACGCTCATTAGCTATCTTTGATCCTATAACTAAATAAAAAAAAATATTTTTTTTTGCTTTGTGTAATCCTACGATGAGATATTTTTATTATGTTTCTTTTAATCTAAATATTAATTTTTGCTGATTTTTTGAACTTAGTGGTATGTTATCTGCATCCCTTTTTAGGGAAGTTGTAAATTATATAATTCTGTTGTCTTTGTTTCACAATGTGAAAGAGTTTAATTACATGGATAACATATTGAGCACTGAAGGTTTAAATTGGCCAAGATTTATTTTTATGGTATACTGGAAACATATAATACAAAATCGTTAATTTGGGAAAACTGTTTATTTGTTACCAATGACCTTGACAGAGAACCCTCTAATATGACAGTCTTAATGGGAGCTAAAATGAATTATAACATATCTCCTTTTTGGGAGTGGCAAACGTTTTTAGAATCTTAGGGTACTTGTTTAGACCGAGTTCCGGCACGATCATTTTTTAAAAAAATATTTTCTTGAAACATGCTTCATTTTCCCTATGAATAACAGTGGTTTTAATTGTGATGTTGTGACTGATTAGGGTTTTTATAAATGTAAATGAGCAGAATATAAAAAAATTGAGCATCTGTGTACTCTCTGAAAGGAAATTGAAGCTGATCAAACAAGGGAAACACTTGCTGAAATAATGCATATTAATCATGTTAGCGAAAGTAAATTTTAGAAAAGCAATAAACATGAAACGAAGGAAAATTTTCAATAGCTACATTAAGAACTTTATCAAGAAAATATGAAGCCATAACTGTACCGCAAAATGCACTTCACCCTGTCAAAAAGACACAAGCAAGAAAAAGTTCAACAGGATATTTGTCGATCATCAACGGACATTAAAATTACAATAACGTGAACAAAATGTGACAGTTTGGCTTGCGAATAACTTTCCTGTAATGTTAGCAAAAAGTGTCTGTGATTTGTGTCCTTTGTTAAGGTCACGTACATTTGGAACACAATTTAGTTCAGTTTTATTGGATTTATGAAAGATGGATCTTATGGATCTCAATTTATGAAAGACAAACAGAAAAATCCTTGAAATAAATAAGTATATTTTCTCTTAGTTAATTATTCACTGAAATTGTGAATTTTATCTTGTATATTAGAAAATATATAAAAAAGAAGGGTGCATCACTCCCCGCGACCATTAACGTTAGTATCGAGTGCACACCTGTCGGGGTAAAAAAATTTTGAAGTTTTCTCGCTTTAAATATTAAAAAAATAAAACAATTGTGATTCATTAGAATTTTATATATATATTTTTTTTTATTTTTAACATTTATTCTAAATGCTAATTCTGCGAGGCTTAAAATTACAGTTCATTCAAAACCGTTTATAATATGGTATTCATTGCAATAAATCATTTTTCATTTTGTATACATTGTCATGCACTTGGTTTTACTCTCCTTACAATTAAGCTATTATATCAAGAATAATATATTATCATTTTTTAAAAAAATAAACTCGTGTTAAGAGTGGGTACCAGCCATTATAAGAACAAGTTTAATAATTATCAGTGACTTTCCCATGGGCTTGTCTTGCAGGCAAATTTTTCAAAAAGGGAAAGGGTAAAAATTAGAAATTGACACTCAGAGTTATTTTTTTTATTTAGTTCAGATCTATATTTTGTCTTCAAAATAGCCATCGCAGAAAATCCGGATTCACAAAGGTATGATGTTAATAAATTAAAAGTAAAAAACTTTTAAAAACAAGCTTTATTTATGCTCTAAAAGAATAAAAAAAAAACTTTTCTTTTTAAAAATTTTTTGCTATCAACTTATAAAATCGTTACACAATTTATGATATAAAAGCTTGTCTGAGATTTACCTGTGTTGATAAACAAGCAAATTAAATAACTTGATCTGAATGATTTAAATTTTTAAAATTTTCAAACTAAGTAAAAACGAGTACTTAAATCTCGCGACCAGCTTTTATATCATAAATTGTGTAACGATCTTATAAGTTGATAGCAAAAATATTTTTAAAAGAAAAGTTTATTTTATTCTTTTTAGAGCATTTAAATAAAAGCTTGTTTAAAAAATTTTTTTACTTTTAATTTATCTTTTATTTAGGGGTATCTATATTTTTGTCTTCCCAAGCAGCCACCGCATTTTGCAATATGTTCCAATTTAAAATTAAAAAAGGAAAAATAACATAATAATTATCCTATTACTTAATTTTTTTGTTTAAAAAAGTAAACATATAAAAAATTTTAAATACTTATGTTATTAATGTGTACGATTTATAATTAGATCGTGTTTTGGGGCTTTAGTGTAAAAGTGCATTTTTTTGCATTCAGTAATTTATTAATGTAAAGGGAGCGCATAAAATTGTGATTAAAAGGGGGGCCCCGGTATTGAAAGTTTGAGAAGCACTGGATTAGGAAAGATGTATAAAAAATTGGGTTGGTTTTAAAATTTAAAATAATTATTTTTTTTTAATAAAAAAAAAAACCAAACATTTATTTTTTACAAAAATAAAACAATATAAATGAATATATACATATAAAACAAAAAAAATTCTAATACAGTCAGATCTTTGTCTGTTCTATATTTAATTTTCTGCCTTTTGTCAAAAAGGCATCTTGTTGAAAAAACTAATTTGAGATGAACGTTCAGAATCTTTTTCTTCTAATCACTTGCATTTTTTTTTCCAGTGAAATCTTTTTCTGGTTCTTTTTTACTGTTTTTTATTATCACCCATGATAAAAAATAAAATCAAAAAGTCACTGTATCAATCGTTATGATTATATAAATTTTTACCTTAATAATGTCAAAAGGTTTCAAATGATAAAAATGCGTCCGAACACCGTACCCATGGCCCAAAATACACTGTTTCCGATATTTATGTACATATTTTGAAATCTAAAAGGGGATCCCCGTGCAGAGCAATTTCGGGTAATCCCCAGTTTGAAATAAAAGATCGCTAAACCGAAACAGCGCTAAACGAAACAACGTTAAGTGGGGTCTTACTGTATCTTTCATAGCATTGATACACTTTATAACAAATTAAGTATCTCATTTAGAACAGATAAAATATTCTTAGCTACCAGGTGTTTTCCCTGTGATTGACATAATGCGCAAAAAACATATTTGGATTATCATTTTTCATCATTTTTAGCAACCATTTTTCTTCCCCGCCATATTAGTGGCACCATCTGCAGCACAAAATGTTATATTTTTCATTGGTATATCATTGGCATCTAAGTATTTTAGTTTTTTTAAAATTTTTGGTGGTAGTGTTTTCCTCAAATTTTTAAAAAAAATTCTTCAGTAAAACCACGTAAACCACTTACGTAAGTTATGAGTGCAGCATCACTGTGTCTGTCTATGTTGATTTATCCAATTGGATCGAAAATTTTCTTGTTTTCTGGTTTTTCGAAGTTTCACAATATCCCTCCTTTCGTTCATTCCTTTCTCTAACAGAACTTGCTTTACACCCTTTTTTTATTTTTTACCAGAAAAATTTTTAAAAAATTTGATATTCATAATTAACCCACCCAAGGCCCATGGGGGCCAAGGTCTACTTGTCAACCTTATATGCCCCCGGGCCTGAGACATGAGAAGGTTTTCCCGTAAATGGTCGTTTAAATAAACCCCCCCCGTTTAAGTTCCCAAGAAAAGGATTCTCATTTATCGACACACGGGAAGGTAGAAAGGCTGAGTCAAAACCCGGAGTTTGAACCTCGGACCCGGGGGTGGAAGGGGGTGCACTAACATCAGCAACTGGGCTTTCACTAATATTAATGATTTGATTAAATTCTCCCCTATAGGATGATTTTTTTCAGATTTAGCGGGCAGTAGTGAAATATGATAACTAGCCTCAAGAGTACGATTGGCAGTTGTATTATGAGCAGTAGAGATTTTAATGTTACTCTTTTTTACAAAAATGTTTATTAAAGTTTAAAAGTAATTCACAAATTTGAATTAATATAAGCATTATGTTTTGCCTTCAAATGCTCTTCAAGGCGACCACGTTTCCTTCATTCGTTTATCAAGCATGGTTGGCTAAAACAAAGTAAAGCAAACATAACCAAAATTTTTATTTGAATACGTGTTTTCTTACCCCCATCATTACGACTGGATTAACAAGAAAAAAAATTAAGAAAATACGGCGAAAAAAAATGTAGATAAAATATTTAAAATTAAAATGCAAAAAAAAAAACCATACTATTTTATATGACAAAACGCTACTGGAAAATAATGCTTCAAAAAAAATCAAATTTTTTAAAAATTGTCAACTGAATTTACATAACATTTATATACCATTAATGTTTGCTCCAGTTTTGTATTTTTTTAAAAAAAACGGAGTTTTATAACAGTTTCCGCGAAGTTTATTTTGAATTAACACCAAAAATTAATAATGAACTATGCTGCAAAACTCTGCAGAAACTTAGATCCCAGCATTAATAATTTCGTACCATTCAAAACAAATAACGCAATTGTGTTTGGAAAGTCACGCAGACAAATATTTAACACTTTCATTACAATTTGTCTCACATTGCACAAACAAGTAGTGAAAAATATTTTATATGGTTTCGTTACTAATAAAGAGATCATTTACGCTATAAATGAGTCATTTTTCGAATTGGCCCCCTAAAGAATCCAATTGTCGCCTTGTGGAGCGTAGACCCCACTTTTAGAAATACTGATTTAAGGATTTAACCTTTAAATGTTTTTCAGATAAAAGTTTGCTGCATTATTACACTTTTTTCTGAATTCAGAAAGCTTGCATTGCTTTTTATGTATTATTAAATAAATATTTTTAATCACATCCTCTTTGTGTAAACTTTAAAAACTAAAACACTACAATAATTTCAATAAATTTCAATAGACTTTTATTTTTCTTTCTTTAAAATGTCCAGATTTCCTAAGTCATAAAATATAAAATCTGAATTATCGTTCAGAAAAAACAATCCTTGTGTATACATAAAAAACTTAAAAATATACTATTTTCTCAAATTATTGTTGTTACAAAATTACAATTACAGGGTTTTTAAATTCTTGCTTAATATCGATAGCAGATATTCTTATTTTAACAAAACAAATAAATAGAAAGCGAAAGGAAAAAAAAGCTTCAATAAAAAGGAAAATTTCAAATTTCTTTGAAGTTGTGTACATTTTTTAAATTTTATGTTTTTCAAACTTACCAGAAAAAAATTATTTTTTTCTGAAGCTTAATAATCGTAGGATGTTCCAAAAAACTGAGAAAAAAAACGCTGAAAAATAGGAAGCAATTGAGTTGGAAAATTTATACACCAATAGAATAGAATTGAGATGTTATTTATGCTAAATATTTTTAAGATATCCATCAGGGGAATCATTTAATTAATTATACAGGGGAAAAATACTTAGAAAGAAGAAAATAAAACTTAGTACGTTGCTGTACCAAGTTGACAAATTTATCTTGAGCGGAATTTAATCTATTACTAAATCATTTATACGACAGCCCGGAACTATATGTCACAGTTTTTGAAGAATTTGAAGTCAAAAATTACTACAAATTGCAATGACCGCCTTTTTAAAGTGCCTCCTGCTGCTATTTGCAGTCTGTGTGATAACTGTCACGCGATTGTCACATTTAATATTTTCTGAGAATTCAAGTATGAATCAGGCTAATTTAACTACATAATGGAAATTATGTATTTTGACAATTCCTGCTTCTGAAACATGCATGGAAAAATGCAAATGGTGTCTACATTTCTTCCCTGAATGTTTAGATAATCATTAAAATAACTTTTAAATAAAGGTCATTAAAGTTTACTTTTTTAATCTTGAATCTGTTTAAATTGTTGCTTTTTTTTATATGTATGTACATAAAAATATCTTAGTATATTATTTTGCTGTCCCGCATTAAATTTACTAGAACACATTAGCATATTAGTGTTTCGAATACAAATGTTTTCTCTTCCTTCATGAGAAATGCATGAAAAAATTAAGGAACTTCCAGCTATCTAACATTCTATCGTCTCGTTTTATTCAGAATAGATTTGGTTGAAAAGGAATTTTTCTACAATAAACTAATATTATGATTTTATATCTACACAAAAGGGGATAAGAAAGAGGAGAAAAATCCTTCAAGATCATGAACTTATGATATGATAAATGAAAAAGAATATTTTTAATATCATTTATATGATTTTAAGATTTAAAAAAAGCTTTAAAAAGACGGAGAAAAACACATTAAAATAATGGCTAATAGTTGCCTTAATAGAATACGAAAATATATGAAATCTAATTTAATCAAAAGAAAAACAAAAGTTCTATTGTATGAAAGAATTTTAATATCAATATTAACTTATGCATGTGAAACTCGGTCCATGTCTCGAACAGATGAGAACATGATAAGTTGGTTCTACGAAAGAAGATTTTAAGATTTATTTATGGAGGAATTCAGGAAAATAGTACGTGGTGAAGGATATCAAATTTAGAGCTCTATCAATCATATAATGAATCTGACATTGTTTACTTCATAAAAATAAAACGAATTAAATAGGCAGGTCACGTTGTCAGGCCGCACCACTAAAAAAGTCTTCAATGCTCAACCATTCGGTACGCGAAGAAAGGGCAGGACAAATCTTAGATGGATTGATGGCCTAGAAAAAGATCTTTTAGTTATGAGAACTAAGAATTGGAAAACACTAGCAGGAAGAAGGGTGGCCTGGAAAAGGCTTCTTGAGAAGACCAAGGGCCTCCCTGGGCTGTAGAGCCACTGAGGAAGGAAGTTTTACATTAATATTTGTATCCCTAAAACATTTCTGATATATCGGTCAATTCTGAAATTTATCATTAAATTATAATTGACTAGATTTCAAGAAAGCTTTTTTACTCTTCAAAAATCTATAAATGTTGTATAAAAATTGTTATTAATTCTAGGAAAATTATATATTTATTTATTCTTTTGAGTGGGGATAAATCTAAATGCCACTACTATTGAACTGTTTTGAAATTTTTGAATGAGATTCATCAAATTTTACCATAAAATTTTGGAACGAAGTGTAATTTCAAATGAATAATAAAATGAAGGATACAAATTTGAAAATAATTTTAATATTTAATGATATTTAATTTTTTAAAATTCACATACATGATATATTGAAAAATTGTCATTAAATAATTTAAGTCTCCTTTAGCTGCAGTTTCTTCTAATATTTATCATTTTTTCATTTTTGTACTTTCCCCCTCTAAATTAATAAATTTCGTTACTACGAAAAAATCTTATTTTATAAAATTAATCATATTCGTCATTATTTAAGAAAAATTAATTTGGTATTTAAGTATTAAATCGTCGACCATTTTCGCCAAAGCGAAAAGGCATTGTCAATTTAAAAAATGCCGCCAATGTCATCGTTTTTATTACTGTCTTTAAATGTGTACGAGAACGGTTTCCACTATTGGCTGGGTATAGCGATATATTTTTCATTTGGCGAAATTTGTTAACGATATTACTTAAGTACCATTAATTCCTTTAATTAAAAAAAAGAATATATCATATTCTTAACATTTAAAATGACAATCAAAACATTATACATATGTAGTGTGTATTTATCTCTCTTCCTAGTTTCAACAGCAAGTTCAACTCGCGTTTTAGTTTTAATGTTTATTTTTGCTATGTTTTATTCTCTAACCAGTATTTTACTATTTCTATTCGTCTAATTGAATCTTTCTTGCAAAATAACTCAAATCTATACGATAATTCAAGCGGAAAAACAATTGTTTTTGAAAATAAAAAAAAACAAGAAATTGCAACGAAATACATAATTATATAGTATAAATAATACTTAATTATTTATCATAAAAATATGTAGAGTTTTACATTCCACAAAAGATGTATTTTGTAAGGTACAGTTTCCTTTATGAGAATTCAAGCAATTTCTGCATTTGTTTATTATATAAGTTTAGCAAATAAATAGTTGCTTCACAAAACATATTACTAATATGGCTGCAGGGTATTATGCCATCTAGCGGAAATTAGTTTGCTTACAGTTTTCTTCGATGCAACCCAAATAACTCAAATGATTCATTACTGGTAATATCATACTCAATGCTCTGTGAAAGGAAAATGCTGAGTTTTTACGACATTCTAATAGTAAAAAAATAGATTTTCTTAAATGTTGTTTCCAAAATATATTTTTTGAAAATACTTTTCGTTTTGAAAATCTTTATACTGAGTAAAACATAATTATAGTTTTCAGATAAATTCCTTCGAAATTCAATTTTAAAATAAATTTTCTTGGTAATTTTTTTACATTTATAATAGTTATTCAGCTGGTTGATTTTTTCGACCCTTAACTATGAATATTTTGAAATAAAATTCGGTTGATATCTATCCAAACATCAATAATCATTGCTTTGTCCTTAAAATTTATTCGATTTTACTATATTGCTATTACTTTCTAAAAAAATTATTAAAATGGAGAATGTCCCAAAATGGTTGAATTAATATTATAAATTCTAAAGGAAAATATATAATTAATTTTTTCAACAAAAATAGTATTTCACAAAATTTGGAGTATTATAAAAATTTAAAGGTAGTTTTTATGAATATATTTTTAAAACGAAAAATTATTTTTAAAAAAGCCTCGTATTTTAATAAATCTATAAAACACATTTTTATTACAAATAAATGATATGGGTAAAAAACCAATAATATGAAGGCTCAGTAATGGAAATTTAAAAATAGTTAACGTTTTTTAATGGGGATTTAGAGAACTCTTTAGAAATTTCAAAAGAATTATTTAAAAATACTCCAAAATGATTTCAAATACATATTCGACTTTATAATTTGAGAAAAAAATATAAAAAATCTATTTTAAAATGTCTGTTTTTGTAAAAACATCAATAAATAAGAATAAAGAATATTGGTAGTTGCACTAAGTGTTAAAATGATTAGTAGTAAAGTATCATGCTCATAACACAAAAGCAAAATCTCTAAAACCCTTAAAAATAACTTAAATAACAATAAAATTCATAAAAATTCAATGAATTGCTAAAAACTATTATCATGCAACAAATCAAAGTACTGCATCTAATACTCTGACTTAAACAGTATATTAGATGTAATGCTCTTATAGAAAATAACAGAAAGAGATGAAGAAATATAAAACTGTAAGCATGTGAATTTTTAAACTGGAAAATTTGTCAAATGTAGAGAATAATAGCGTCTACTATGCACAAATTAAAAGATGAAATGTTATCAGAAAAGGGGTCTATTTAATGGAGACACATGCCAGAAATAAATTTAACGACACATGAATACAAACTAAGGCGAATGGTTGTGAATTAAAATGGCTATTTAATAAGGAAATGCTTAGAAGCTCTATGAATTTAATGAATACTCATAAAAGTATAAAACTAATAAAAAAAATTCAGTTATATCTCATTTGTAGAAATCTAAATATTCCTAACATCTAAAATAAGAAGGTGCCGCGAGTGTGATTGTTATACTGTTTATCAAACAGAAAAATTAATGATAAACATAAACAAAATAAAAAATAATGCTAAGCCCTTATTTTGTAAAGAAGTTATTTTCCATTTGTCTAAGTGTATTTAAATATAAAATTCATACGTTGCTTGAATAATTTCTTAGAAAATATTCATTCTAATAAAACAAACAAAAAATGAGTTGCATGTGATACATGTTTAAACTTCTATCTGGAAAGCAGTAATTCTTGACAGCCACTATTAAAACTTCTAAAATTAACTTTGAAATCCATTAATTTTTAACTGCATATGTATATTTGGTTTTATGGCCTAGGTATGTAGAGTAAATTTTTTCTTGGTATTTGGCACATAGCATTTTTTAAATATTATTCATCTGGTATTATCTTTATAATCATTTAGTATTTGCAGAATTTTATTCTTACACTATTTTCTTATCCTTGTGACCTGTTTGTGTAGGCAAATAAAGGGAAAAGTAGGCTGGTCTTAAAACTATGTTTAACCCTACAATCTTAGATCCTAAGGCTAAGAGTTTACTGTCTATCTTATTTATCTTTATGCTGTCTTGTTTAATTTCTATGTATTAACTTGTTTTATTACATTTATGGTAATTTAGTATATTTATGATTGAGATAATTTAACGAGAATAAAAACATTTTACTGGGATAATCTTTATCTTTTTGTAATTGAAAGGATGAGAGAGCATTTTGGTATTTTAAACCAAATTTTTAATTACTTAAACAGACATAAAACGACAATGTACATAGCGGCAATACAAAGACAAGAGACAAAGATAAAAGTGTTCTTTTTTCGTTTTAGAAATCTCAGCTTCTATAGCTTCCTTAACCGGAAGCTTTCAGAATCATGAGATTTCCGTTAACGACTACAGTGATTGGTCAGAATAATTGGATGAAGCAATATCGCATCGAGTCTCGACATATTGAAAGTGCATCGGCCTCTCTACATCGCGGGTCTTTAGTGTGACACTTCTTCAATGATTCGACAGCCCAGGTTGGGCCCTGGCCTTCTCCAGAAGTTTTCTCCAGACATCTCTACTTTTGGCAATTGTTTCCCAGTTTTTGACCTTTAAAATATTTAGTCTTTTTTGGTACAATCAATCCATCTTAACGGGGATCTGCTCCGAGGTCTATTTCCCATGGGCTTTGCCAGAAAGATTTTCTTGCAGCAACGATCTTCATTCATTCTAGCCAGATGACCAGCCCATTTAAGTCTCTGTAATTTGACAAATTTTACAATATCATGTTGTAAATTTTGTAGAGTTATAAGTTAGATCTTCTCCATGATCCATTCACTTGGATCCCACCAAGAATGCAGCGTAAGATCTTTCTCTCGAAAATTTCCAAAGCTTCCTCATCACGTAAAATCAATGGCCAAGTCTCTGATGCATAAATCAAGACAGATCTTATAAGACTTTTGTAAAGAAGCAATTTAGTTCTTAATTTGAGAAAACTGGATACACTTAGTGTAACACTAGGGCTAGAAATAATGACACATCAGCCACACGTCCACGAATTGAAGTAAGTATGTGTAAATAAAAAAGTACTTCAATGGGAAAGCCAAGAAATCCATGAAAAATGTATATGTCTACAAAAGCTTTTCTCTCCTTTTCAAGATAATTTTTTGAAGGGTGTTCATTAATATTTAAGCTGCATATATGGAAAACAGTTTTTGTATGCTGTTCTTTAAAAGGTGAATATGGAAAGCAGTAAGTAAAACATCTAATTAGATGACGAGGAACTGAGTGTTCATGCACACTCCAATTCTGAATGTTTGGGTTTCAATGCCAAAGATATTATTTCGAAGAGACGTGGTGATCCAGTAGTCACTACCACTAGTTTCGTGAATGATGTCATCTAGATTCAGCCTTAATCTCAAGTTGTGGGACCACCCAAAACTATTGTGCAAAACAATGAAAGCTGCAACATGTGATGTTCCAAAGAGTTTCTATATTAGAATGTGTTGTGGAATGAAAATCTTGTGAGCGGTTGCAAGTTTAAATATTAACCGCATCATTTGATTATAATTCTAGAGACTATGAGTTAGTAAACCTGAGTTAGTTAGTCCTGTTAGTAGTGAGTTAGTTAGTCCTGTTAGTAGTCCTGAGTTAATTAGTC
>BMAV01005366.1:313018-325208 GCA_019973955.1 Trichonephila inaurata madagascariensis
CAGCTCCTTGGGGTGGGTGACTGAACTAATAGTAGGAATTGAAAAAGTAATAAAAAAGATCACAGCGACAAAGTTCAGAAACTTATGAACACATATATATATACATGTACTCATTTAATACATGTATATCATACTACCGTCAAGGAAAGGAAGTATTAACCAATTAATTATAATTCCGCAATAACAAAATAAAATTCAATCCACGCGTATAACGGACAATATACTTTTAATGAGATCATTTAATCAAATTATATAGCTATCATTTACATCTTTATAATGAAGAGCAATCTAAAAAAATCAATAAAATATGCAAAAAATACCACTTAAAGTGATCAATCAGATCCAAATCACATACTAAGAACAATACCATCAGTAAATCACTTCATGAAGCTGCGAGATTATTTTTTTCGTGCTACTAAGTCTTTGTCACTTAATTTTTTTGATAGAAAAAATGACAGGGAATTTTTTTCTTTGATATTATCTTCCTGATCATTCTGAATTCCGTTAAGACTTTCTCCAGTCACAATACCAACTGTGGAGAAGTCAATTAATTATTTTCTTTCAAAAAAGGAAATAGCCTACAGAATCTTTGCACATAATTGAAATCCTGTCTGGGAATACGGTAGCTCCATTTCCTATACGTACCAGCCTGTCAATAACGAGATGTACGGTAAATCTCTTGACAAATTGATGTCAGCACTTTTAAATTTAGAGCACTTGCAGATTACGGGATTTTAAACTTCTTCAGATACAAATCAGGAACAAATAAACAATAATAACAACGAGGAAAAACCTATTTTAATCCATTTTTCTAGTGTTTTTTCGGAAAGTGCATTGTGCTAGGTCATATTATATTCGAAAGGAATAAATTTGACAGAATTAAACGGTTGAAAGTGAAATGAGAGAAAGAAAGCGAATATTTCGGCATCATTGTTTCAAGTTTTCATATTTTCCTCATACTAATAAAGTTTCTTCTTTTTTTGAAAAAAAAAAGAAAAATTCGTGATGTTCTTAATGAGATGTCAAAACTTTTGAGAACAATGAGAATATTTGAGGGGGAAAATTTGCGTGATATTTAAATTGGTAAATTAAAAAAAAAATTTATAAATTACATGAATATGAAATGAATTTTAAGAAGAGAAAAAAAAGTTTTGCTGAAAAAAAAAATAATAATAAATGTATTATTTTGCAGAAAATTTAGTTTAAATTTGAATTTTTTAAAAATAATGTCGGGTTTCAACACTTAGGAGTACAAAAAAAAATACTTAACTAAATAACATGGAAAATAAAAATACAAGAGTTTTTTTTTACATTTATAGTACTTTTTCACTCAACTTAAAATATGAACTCACGCGAAAACTTCTAATTCCTTTAAGCAAGCATTCGAATGAATACACAGTAATATTAAAATTATTTGGAATTTCTCTGCCACTTTCTCTTTTTATCCACATTTCTAAAGGAAAATACTTTAAACTCTTGAGGATCATCGGACAAAAAAATTATTTTAAAAATCCGTTTTAGAAATCAGTTTAATTTGATTTTTATTTGTATATACTGTCGAACCCCGATTTAACGAATTCATAGAGACCGAATATTTTGTTCGTTAATTCGGGGTTATTCGTTACATAGGGGTCCAAACAAAAAACAAATTTTTGTCCTTACCTTTTGGTAATTCTTTTTTAGCTTTTGCACAAAAAATATCTATAGTCACATATAACACACTTTTTATTCTTCCGCTGAAAACACTATTAATGAATTATATATATATATATATATATATATATATATATATATACATCCTATTCCAGTTTTCAATCGATAATAAAATTCTTTCAATTCATCCATTCAAAGTAGGAATTGACTGAAAAAAAAAATTTATATTACTTTTTTTTTCTAATACAAACTAATAAAAATCATTTTTTTTTCAACTGTTAAAATAATTCGTTGATTCGGGGTTTATTATTCGTTTAATAGAGAATTTTGCCTTCTTTTTAATCGAGTGAAGAGAAAACTTTATTAAACATAGGTTTAATAATTTATTAAATATGAATTATTTAATTGATAGGTTACAAAATATAAATATTTTATGAGCTTTACTTCAATTTATTATTTGCTATATATATTTCACAAATTAAATTTCCTTTTAAAAACTAAAATTTTTCAAAGCTGGTCAAACATTACACTCAAAATACTTTACATTTATATCAAACAGTCATCTTATAAATAGATTCTACGTTTAAAGTATTTGACTGTTGGTAAACATTCATTTTCGAATTTTTAAATAACTACTTCTGAACTTGGAACTTTTTGTGGTAGCAACGTCTCATTAGACTTGCTCTATTGGAACTATTTTTTAACTATTTAAATAGACGTGCACCTACAAGAAAAAAATGTAGTATTATATAATTTTTTTCAGTTTTAGTGGTCGAGCGCTTGTCGAACTAGTTTCGATTGCAGAAGGCAGGAACACCGTCACCGTGAAACTATGTAAGCAGAACGTTTTAAAGCATTTTTACGTCATCCATGTTTTTCATGAACGTTGTAACCTACATTTTTATGTAATACATTGTTTACCCATGTGTAACGTTTTGTCTATATTATAACATGTATTAAAGTTGTAATAATGTTTTCTCATAAAAACTTTTTCAAAACTTGAAACGAAATTTATAAGTAATTAATTACTTTAAAATTATTTATTGATTGTAATGCTCCAAGTCATATGATGCAAATTTTCAAAAATTTACTTACAGATAAACAAATTAAAACATAACAAAATAAGAAAATAAATTGTGATACTCGCATTAGTATTGTGTGTGACTCTTATTAGATACGATGCAGTTTTACATATTTAAAAGAAAACGAGCCAAACAGTCGCCACAAATTAGATTTTTAAATGTGTTTTGCAGTTTTCACATTGAGACATATAATAAATGTACAATTATTTAATTTCCAGTTTTCTGGGTGTGTATCTTTTGAACAAAACATTAAAGCCTTCTACGTAACGCTGAATCTGTGGTTTTGTCAATTCTTTTTGTCGGGCTTTCCCACAAAAGCCACACACAGAAAATTTTCTTTAATTATAAATAATGTCACCAAAGCTTTCTTTATATTAGAAAAATTTTCCGAAATTTTGAAAGAAAAAATACAATTTTTTTGCCTTAGTTGAAAATGTTATTTTGCAATTGATACACTTTCTTATTTCGGAAAGTTGTTCCGATTGGGTTTTAATACGGTACCTTCATTTTTTCTCACTTCATATTTATTTTAAAATTGATTTTTCAAACTTTACTTTCATGAAACATCATACTATACACACATTAGACCAAAAGCTACCTCTAGAACTTTTTAGTATCAAACTTTTCATAGAATTTTAAGAACATTTTTCTTAAGATTAAAATTTTAACAGAGAGAGAGAGAACCTGAGGAATTTATTTCATTGTTAATTTTTCATTGTCCATTACGTTTATTTTTAAATTTCCTTGTATTAAATTAAACCCTTAACTTCCAATTAAAAGTTACGTAATTCGTTTGTTTTTTGCATAGATCCACGTATGCTGTGTACTGGAGGAAGAAGAAAAGGCATAAATAAACACAGTTTTCACTGAAATATAAGTAAGTCCTTCTGAAACACTGTCAAGATGATGATATCGCATTCCAAAGTCTACTGAATATTTTACTGATGGCAGCTAGAAGAAAAGAATCGTATGTCGGAAAGACGTATATATACGTCGGGGCATTTGACGCACCGATTGAGCAAAACGTATATATACACCGAAGGCAATTCAAGAGTTAAAGGATTTAGTAAAACTCATGTAACTCAAGAATATACGAAAAATTGTGGGATTCTCTTTCAACTTTGCGATATAAAAAAATTATTAGAAATAAAACATATAATCTTTAACTTGCAAGTTTATTTTAGTCAGGTCTAATAAATCATAATCACTAAATCCTGGATGGGAAATCACGATAGTTAAACTTGAAAGAAAAATGTGTTTAAAAAAATTTTTAACAATCCTAATACACTACAAGAATTATATTAAAAAAATATAGATAAAATACTTTTAATATGTTAAGTTATTTAAATTTTGTTGACATATTACAAAAAGATTATATTAAATTGTGTTATCTCAAAAAAGTCCACAGTTTCATCGATTGTTTATTCTTGATAATGAAGATGATGCATATACAAATGTATCTCATCTAGATATTTAATCCATTTGGTAGGGATTATGCAGGGTGTTGCCGAATTCGACAAACAAATTAAGAAGGGGAAAAGCAGTTAGCATGGAGAAGACAAATCACCATAGAACAGGGGGTCGCAAATCACGTTTGGTTCTGGGTAAATCGCGATAATAGTAGCCGTCGGGTGGACGATGAGCCAGACGAGGGGAATGGCCAAACGAATACGGGGTTTTGAAACTCCGTGATACGGTTGAAGAAATCTGTACGAATGAAAATTTCCCACTTCTCTCGGAATTGCTGCATGGAGTACTTGTCAATGCACGATGATGTACCAGCACATTTTTCGTTTGCGGTACGTAACCACCTACATGTTACATGTCGCAGGACTTAAATTAGAAACAGCAGACTTGCTGCTTGGCCTCCAAGATCCCTGGACCTCAATCTCTTGGATTTCTTCTTCTGGGGACACCTAAAAATCACTTGTATATGAGATGCCGGTGGCTACTGTGGAGGATCTCACGGCACAGATCGCCATCGCTTTAGCTGACATCACCAGCCCACCAGATTGGTTTGAATGCATCCAACAATCCTTCATCTGTCGGTGTTGGCAGTATTAGGACCTAAATGGCCGCCACTTCGAAGAATTCCTGTGACAATCACTTGTCGTTTCATTTCTGTCGTCGAACTGTGATGCATTGTTCGTAATGTAAACACGTTTTACTTCTAACTGATGTGTTTCTTACCTTTTATTGCCCCCCTCCCCTCAGGGGGCTCACCTTCTCTAGGTAGGTGGGTAAGGGTGTCACAATCCCGAGGTACCCTAGTGATCTTTTCCTTTTGCCAAGCGGTTTACTATCTTTGGTAAACACGGGTGTCACGACCCCGGGGTACCCCAGTGATCCTTCTCTATTTTTGACCCTCCATCTTGTCATCCAATTTCTTCTTTTCCCGTCCAGACCACAGACCTATGAATGTTTGGCGCAGTATAGCCAAAACTGGCTCTTGCGCCATAAAACACCAAACTCAACTCAACTCAGCCCCTTTTCATTCCTTTCGATATCATAAGCTTCATAAGTGTTTTCGCGAATTAGTCCCATTAAACGTGGTTAACGATCCCATGTTCTTGTAGGATTTATCATCCCCAAGTTGCATACTATCACCTCTCTGAATTTGTCCGTCGATTTCAGCAACACCTTGTATACCATGTTTGCAATACATTTCCTATAAAAAAAAACAGGTAGCCCACCATGTGTCCAATGATATTGAATTGTTATTATCAGTCAGTGTGGAAAAATCGCCCTTCGGGATGAAACTGATTTTGTATTGGTTACAATTCAGTCCTTAAAATGAGTGACTCAATGCCAAAACCAACAGAAATGCAGAAAACGAGCAGTGATAGTTAAAGTGAAGATTTATGGCTAAAAAGAAATAAAAAAAACTGAAATGTTGTTATGATGGATCTCGGAGATCCGGAGTATGAAAAAGACATGAATATGAATATAAAACTGTAAGATGATACACACTTGATAGAATTTTTGAGGTAGCTGGTTGGAAAAAAATGTCAAGAATAACATGACATAGAATATATTGAAACTGAAGTTAGACAAGATACTGTAAGATGGGTAGTTGATGGGGATTTTAAGAAAAAGTTCTTTTGAAGGCAACCTGGGTCTCCAAAAGTTAACAAAGTATAGAAACTTTGTCGCTAAATGCATTCAACTGTATAAAAGATACTCTCTATCTACAAGAAAAATGAATTTTTATCTATATTGTCTGGAGATTTTAGCTAAACTAATCGGAAATCCTCTAGACGAGAGAGATCCATCAGCTCTACTTGAAATTTTGCTAAACGATAACAGTAGAAAAGTGCGAAAAAAGATTTGTCGAATACACTGCTTAGACGGTAAATATAGAAATACTAATTATTCTTGCTCTGCTTGTGTTGGTAAACCAGGATTATGTTTCAGGGAATGTTTTAAGCACTATTATTAAGCTCAACACCATTAGGGTTTGTCATTAGAGGAAAATTTCTTTCCTTTGTACTGTTTCCTAAAACTTTATTTAAGGAATATATTTTTTTCTTCATTACTGACCATCACATAGCGATTTCATGTTATCTGACACTTTTTAGAATATGGTGTTATTCATTTTTACTTCTGTTCTTATATTTTGTTTTTCATTGCACACATGATATTCAATCCACCCCTCATCAAAAAAATATTCTGAGGAGCGACCTGCGCATATACACGGTATGTAATCCTCACATTTGTATTAAGTGAATTGCGAAATGACGAGCTCCTATTGCAAACATTTTTTTTTTTTACTGAAATTGGTCGATGTAAGCCAAATACAAATTTCAGCTCCCGGTTATGGTCTGCAAAAAAATGCAACGTCTCGATAAGGTTAATTTTTCTGTATGAACATTTCTTTTTCTGTTTTCAATAAAAAAAAAGGAAAGAAATCATAAGAGTGACTACAGGAAGGTGTTTAATCGAGCATAAAGAAAAATGAACAGATTTCCTCTTTTTTTTACATATATTGAGGAAATATAACATACCTGAAGTGATGTGCATATTTAATTCGTTTTTTTAAATATTGCTTTGTGTTAAATGTTTTAATCTAGTATTTTTCTTAAACTTTTTTACAATGAAAAATAACCATAATCCATACAATATTACTAACTTGAAATGTAAAAAGAAATATAAATATAATACCAGTAATATTACCCCCTCATATGCCAATTAAAAGTTTTACATGATTCGCTCCCCAGTTCCACCATTTTTCACGTAGCTGCGCTTATGTTGTGTATTAAGGGGGCAAAGAAAAGGCGTAAATAAGCAAAATTTATATAAAATAAATCCTTCGCAAACACTGTCAAGGTCATTGTATTTCATTTCAAATCCTTGTAAATAGTTTTACTAAGGATCGTATGCCGGAAGGACGTATATAATACGCCCGTAGCATTTAACGCACTGTTTTTTCGAGACGTATATATACGCCGGTGGCATTTAAGGGTTTAATCAGTATGCTATTATTATTGCATGCTTGTTAATAGATATGCAATTACCGATTTGTCTACTGTTGATTTAATTTTTTTTAATTTGCACACCGAATATAATTAACGTCAATAATGAATCTACACGAAAGAAACTGGTAACGGATATCGTAGTTTTGAGACTTTGGTCATGAAATGTGGACGACATCTGAGCTGACACCCCCATCACAACTTGCACACGACGCCAACGTGAGAGCTTTGAGCTTCAAGAAATTTAACATTCATTAGCCCCTCTGCACGGTGGGTTTTCAGTAGCAATAGGATACGATTCCACGATTCGACAGAAATACCATCGTGAGCTCATGACCATGAGCACTCGGATATTGCAACCACTTTAAATTTTGAAGAAATCACTGTTGAGAATACTGAATTTCAAATCTACATACACCTCCATACTGAAAGAGGAAGACAAATTAATATATGATTTGATGCTCAATTTAATTTATAAAAATTGAAAAATTGATAATAATGAATTTTAAAAGAAAATGGTGAATGATAAAAAGCATTATTGAAATAGTTAAAAATAGACTTTTAGTATTCAGAAAGAAAATATAACAATAAAATTGTTACAAATTTCACCTCGTTTTTGCCTCAATAAACGGCAAGCATATGCATAAAATATGCAGATTCGGCAAAAAAGGACAATAAAGTTAGTAATCTTATATTTTAAAATAAAATAAACTTTTTGTGGCGAACTTTTTATTGATCACAAGGAATAATAATTTTCTAAGAATCATATAATGTTCGAGCATGCGCAATGGGCTCCACCCGGTGGTGATTAAGTGTATTAAGCAAAACGAGAATTAGAGTTTTCAGAGTGTGTGGGGGAGATCAAACGAGCGAAAGCGTGGAATTACGGTGCCCATCGCAGTGCTCCGACTTACGCCCCGAGTAACCGAGAGTCAAAAATAAAGGTGTTTTGTCAACAATCTCGTCTGGTTTCCTGAGAGCAACACATAGGGACCCCTCCCCAACAATATAACTTTCATTCAAAAAATGTAAAGAAATTCTTTGCTCATATTGTTTTATTATAATTTAGCAAACTTTAACTGTTTAATCACAATGAGTTGATTTAGAATTCTTCGGAGATGTAATTTCTGCAGATCAGTCGAAAAAGATAATATTTTGTATGCATACTGAATTTTATATGCAACGCTTTTTATGTCCCTTGTAATGTCGTGACCCCCAAGTTGGCATAATTCTTGAGCAGCGTGAGAAACCACACAGCTTTTGTCAAATTTCATTTTATTTACAAATTTAAAATTCGAATCTGTGCACTATTATTATGGTATCTATTTTTCACTGCTCCACAGCCTTCCGTTTTGAAAAATATCCAGATCGCAGTTCTATGATCTTTCCGATCTCTGGTCCCGCTGCCATTCAGCCTATAGCAGGTGTCTCTTTCTTATAGTAGAAGTCCAACAGCTGGTGCGGCTGCCCCGCAGTCTCTGTCACTCCGTCTCATAGAAGTCCTAATCGTAGTTCGCTGATCTCGCCGCCGATCCTGATCAACTTCCGAATCATCTCTTTAAACCCCCTGAGTGGGCTTGTTTCCCACCCCAATAATTTCTCATTGGCGAGCTTCACGGGTCTGCACCCGGCAACCTCTGTCTTGGTCCCAACAACCATTGATTCTTTCGGGACAAAAACTTGTCGCAACTGATATTATCTATGTCGCTGCACCTTATAAACCATATGGGGGTCTATAAATCAACCTGTCACTTCGACACTGAGAATACACTCCTTGGTATTTCTTCCTTACAAAACCTCACCTTCACTTCCTCACCTCCTGACCAACATGTGCGAGGGAGCGAACGAATAAACGTCCTTTAAAAACAAGTGGGTCCCTTCTAAAATCGTTGTGAAAAAAGCCATCTGGTGATTCTATTCACCTCTGGTGTAAGAGAAGAAAAATAAGGAGTAACACATGAAACAATGGCTCAAATTCTTTTTCAGCCCAGGGCGTGAGAAAAGACTCTGTAGTCTCATTCGAAGAATGCAATAATCCATCTGGATATTCTGCTCACCCCTGGGCTTCGAAAATAACAAGAGGGGTAGTAACGTCCGTCTAAAGAGGCGACGCTACACCCTGTATTAAATAATACCAAATATATGGATGAGCCTATAACCTTTAGTACAGTCCATTCCTTCTTTGAGGAGCAATGTCACAACTCGTATTATTCCGTATAAATCTAGGTCTCAATTAAAATTCAGGATAAACATCCCCAGTTTAATTGATTGCAAGGTAACATCTCATTTTGAAATACAAAAGCTATTAACGAAGGACCTCGTTGTGTGTGAACCTCGTAACCCTGCTCTTCAAACTCTGACATCACGTCAATGTGAGGACGATGAGCTTCAAAAGAATTAACTAACATCGTTACATCGTTTCCAATACATGGCAGGTCTTCAGTTGTACCAGAACACAAACCCTAATGCCGGCCACAAGTTCTCCAGAACATGTTCACTTCATCACTAGCAATGAAATTTTAACCGAAACCATTGTATCATGGAACATTTCATTTGAAAACTGCTTCTGGTGTGTTGTTGTTGCTCATGCCACCTGTCTGACGTAGTCAGATCGAGGCCCACGAAATTCATCGGAGCAAGAGGCTAGATGTACGCCTGTCGTTGGTTTTAGCCTTGAGAACCATACAGGGGACAGTACGATTTAACTCGGTGAAATTCCCGAAGGGACGGTAGATCTTTACGATGGATGGCGACACCTCCGATCTCCCCCTCCACAGTTTAGGCATGGAACTGGAGGGGAAGGAAATATTCTCCAGTCCCCTGCACTCGTGGTTTCCTCTCCGACCGCCCACAAGATTTTCGGACCCACTGATTTAACGAGCACGTACTCCGTGTGTACTCGGAGGGTATTTGGCGGCATCGGGCATCGAACCCAGGCCTTCCGGTCTGGAGTCCGAAGCTCTAACCAGTAGGCTACCCACGGCTCAAAGAAAAGAGGGCTGATGATTCGAAGTCCGTTTGGACACAGATCCATCTATGACTTTTGTCACTCTTCGGATCCTCGAGCAATGATATCCAACCCTAAGCGATATGTAGGAAGATTCGAACCGCGCACCTTCCGTTCCAAACGCTAGTACTTTATCGATCACGCCAAAATTCGAACTTATATATCACTGAGCATAAAGATTAAGTCTCTTCTACTAAGTTACACTCGATTAGTATCACACACATTAGGGATAATATGATATTTTTTGTCTCACTTCAATGGTACTCTTTCTCTCAATGCAATGTGACTGCCGTAGTCTAATAGTCATGGTCACGAACTCGTGGCTGGCGTTGTTGAGTAACAGGTTCGAGAACTAACGCCACTGAAGACCCTCCGTGTAGAGGCGCTGATTCACGTTAAATTTGTCAGGGATCAAACGCCTCATGTTGGTGTGATGTAGAAGTTGGTAGAATAGGATACTGTGTGTGTGTACTAGTTACTTGACTATGATTCAGAATTATGAGGTCCGCCGCCATTAGCTTTGCCTTAAAAGTATCATTAATAAACACTCTCTCATTCTCAATACAATAGTATTATCTCACTTTTTATAATTATATCTTACAATAATATTATCTTAACAAATTAACAGTGGCGCCCCCTTTTGAGAGTGTGTAACTTAGTGTGTCACGAAAAACTCATCATATAATACATAAATATTACTTGAAAAACGCTAGAAATTAAATACATAAAAAGTTAAGAATTTAAATTCTTCCTGTTAGCCAGGAGGACTGGTTCAGCTTTCCGACTTTTCTTTTGTCCCTTTTAAGCTAACATCCAAAAAAACATTAATATCACAAGTAAATAAATTCGTTATGCGAACTTATACGCTATTTCAGCCGGTGCATACGGGGGCGCAAGAGTTCATCTTAAAATTTCCATTTTTATTCATTTATTTTACTCCGGCCTAGCCTCAAAATATTCTAAACATGTTGATATTTGAGAATATGTTTTGTTTTTCTCAAAAACTACAATTTAAATAGCCAATGGTCACTACTTCTTAAGCATGACTAGTATATGCGTCAATCCCAGTTAACTAGTTAATAATTATAATTATAGTATTAATAATCCAAATAATTTCCTCTTATCTTAACAAATTAACGCTTTACGCGCTAGTCAAAAATAAATTTAACAGGCATGCATTGCCAAATCGATACCATTTAGATAAGTGTAAAGGTGTCGAAAGTATATGTTACTTCATAAATATTTAAACATTTTAAAGTTATTCAGCTTCCGGTAACTCGAGATAAATTGGCAGTTTTTCTAAAGAAACAAAAACTGTTTTTGTTCTGTTATGCTTCCGAAAATGAATTTTTGAAAATATATTTCTCACGAAATCATAAACATATTAAATGGAATATTAAATTTAAATTACTGGTCCGATTTTTAAAAAAAACATTAACCACTATTTCGATGATAAATATCGCCAGTTTTGAATCAATAATCATGCAGTGAATAGCTTAGCTGCCATTCAACTATTAAAATATAGATACGGAAAACTCAATTATTCCTCCACCTCCTAAATTAGTATTTAAAACGATTTATCTATTGAGATCAAAGTTAAAGAAAGATTTGGATGATACTTTTCTTTTTTTGCTAGCCATACAAAGAAACTCTTTCATTTTCATTACGAGCTTCTTACGTGAATGAGGTCGTTGAGATTGATCGCTAACTATCTTTAGCCTGTAACACATTAGGTTGATGAACTTTAGGTTTTAAAGAGCTATTATTTTAGTAATTAGGGAGTCCGGAAAGCATTGTCACTGATTTAATTGGTCGTTAACCCTCACTCTTAATTTTATTTTTTCCTGACGATGGTTTGCCTTTAACACCATTTGAAAATTTATTTTTTAACCATCCCTCAAAAAAGATGTTTAAACGTATTACTGCAGTCTTTCTCAAACTTTCAATGTTTGCGACCCAATTTTCAATCATAATTT
>BMAV01005366.1:325308-343464 GCA_019973955.1 Trichonephila inaurata madagascariensis
TCACACAATAACAATGCATTGAATTCAATAATCATGTACTTTGACGTTAAAGCTGCAATGCCATTTTAATCATAAACCGTACAAAATATCTAGATAAGTATTAAATTTTGTATATGGCCAGCTTATGTGGGAATCGTTAGTAATTATTAAACTTGTTATTAACTTAGTATTGAGAGATTAATTATCAAATATGCATTGTGCCCTACTGTTACATTTTTAGTATGTTATATCAGTGTAAATGTGTATTTCAATTTTTTTATTATGTCCGAATATATATTTTGTTTTACTTCCTTTCAGTAAATTTGTAATTCTTTAAATATTTTATTTTTGACTTTTCGATATGCTCGCGCCCCCCTCGCAGAGTTATCACGCCCCCTAGGGGAGCGCGCCCCACAATTTGAGAAGCACTGTGTTACTGCATTAAAACTGAGTTTTAGCTACTAAATTGAAGGAAAGGTACTATCAGTTACGTACTTCTCCTTTTGAGTTGAAGTTTCATATCATCTAGCAATAACAAGTTTCACGGATAGTTTAAATTTAAGTTTAAGCCCTAAATATTCTGTATATTAATCGTTACACTGTGTATAAGTACCGTAAAATCCGGCGTATAACTCGCACTACAAATACAAAAAATAAGATTGATATTTATGGGGGAGCGTTATACGCCGGGTATAAACATGAGAGCTTTAAAAATAAAAAATAAAAGATGAGCACACAGAAAAACAAATTAGACTTCTACGTATTTCGAAGTATTGTTTATTTAAGGTATCCGACTACGTTCGGAACCGTGATTTTGAAAAAGCGTATAAATGGATAATATTTATGATATTTAGTGTCACTTAGATTAGAAAATGAATATAAAATTGTTTTAAGAGAATAGTATTACAGTAAAAAAATTATTTAAATACAAAATATTTTGACAAAAAATGAACATAGAATGACCAGTTTTCAAAATATTCTCCTTTTGTGAAAAATGCTTCTATTATAGTAATATTTTGCCTGTATATAGCTCAGACCTCTGTACAGAAGCTCAACTAGAATTTTTGAAATATATAACTTAGAAGTGGGTTTATCCATGTTTTACGACAACGGAGGGGAGAAATTTTAAGAAAAAAAAAACGCTGATAATTATTTCAATCGGTTGTAACTCTGATAATAATGTGAATTTTTCAAAAATCATAGTTGAGCCTCTGTACAGAGAGGTCTGTGCTACATACAGGCAAAATATTATTATAATAGAAGCATTTTTCACAAAAGGAGAACATTTTGAAAAAAGGTCATTCTAAATTAATTTTTTGCCGAAATATTGTACTTTATAATAATTTTTTTTTTGTCAAAATGTGTCCTTAAAACAATTTTATACATATATTCTAATCTAAGTGACACTAAATATCATGACAATTATCCATTTATGCGCTTTTTTAAAATCATGGTTCCGAACGTAGTCGGATACCTTAAGCTGTGTATAAGTACCGTAAAAAATTCTGGCGTATAACTTGCACTTTTAACACAAAAAATAAGATTGATATTTATGGGGGCGCGTTATACGCCGGGTATAAACATGAGAGCTTTAAAAATAAAAAATAAAAATATTAGCACATAGAAAAACAAATTAGACTTTTCTACCTATTTCAAAGTATTGTTTATTTGAAGAGATGACATTCCTCATGAAATTAACGGGTGGTAGCTCTAGAAGTATATTTTTTTTTCTAAAGCTTGGGAAGCCTCAAATAAATGACTTCAAACGTAAGAGCCTTGCGTACGTACATTTCAGGTTTCTCCGTAAAAAAAAAAGGGTTGTGCGTTATACGGCGAATATACCTGAAAAGTAAAAATTGCTGCTTAAAAGCATGGGTGCGAGTTATACGCCGTATTTTAAGGTAATTTATTTGTTTATTTATTGGAAATGCACACTACTGAAAAACTCCCAGTTACTGAGTGATTGTATTACAATTTGAAATTGCCAGTTCAAATTTTTATGCCAATAATTTGAAACACATAATTAAAAAAATCATTGTAAACTAATAATCGCTTTTAAGCAGAAAGAATATATATATATAACTGCTCCCTCAGAAAAGATATATTAATAATTAAAAATTCGTAACAAAAACCTTTTAATTAAAAATGAATGATGAGAGAGATATGTCGATGAATTGAAAGATATATATCTAAATTAAATTATTTATTTTGGAAACAAATTTAAAAAGTATGTAGTAAAAAAAAATTATGGCTCCATGAAAATTTAGATACATTACTTCTATATATCTTTTTCTGTATATAAGAGAAAAACGACTCCTTCATCACGACGTCTCCGGATTTATTAGACTTGAAATGTAGCAGGGATATTTCCTATTTTAAGTAGACATAAGTAAAGAATGGGCTTAGCCAAAATCTACTCTCAAAGAGGTTTCGGGAGTGTCATAGACAAAAATTCCTGTTACTGAACTTGACTGAATCTGAGAACATGTGTCTTTTCTTCACTAAAGGTCCGCTGAGAACGGGTTTTGCAGAAACCAACACCTAAAGGAAATTGCGGTGTTTTTTTTTTTTTTTTTTGATAAAACAATCTAGTTTTTTAGTTGTTTCACCTGCAGACCTGAAATTTGTAAAACATGTTTCTTTTGTTGAGTACCACTAAAAATGGGATTTGTGGAGAAATCCACTCCGAAGGTAGGGGCTATGGGGGCGTAACGGATAAATATACTTCCGCTTTAGAAATTCAGTTCTTTCCTTTTTAAATGAAGAACAAAATCTATCAGAATGTTTTACAATGCAATCAAAAGCTTAACGATTAGACTTAGATTTAAAAAAAAAACAATATATAGTTATACAATAAAATGAAAAACCCAGCGAAGTGAGCAGTAATGGATAGTACTAAATATTTTCTTGTATAATTTGAAATTTTAAGTACTGCATAAGAAAAGAAATTACTGGGAATTTGAGGTCCCTCCAGTGATCAATGTAACCCTTCATTATTGAAAAATTCTTTTCCCTAGGAAACTATGTTAAATACAGTTTTTTAAAGTTCTTAAATGGTCTTAAATGACACGTATCGGTCAAATGGTTATACTATCCAATAAATTTCTTCGGTTCTCTCGATTATAAAACTACTTACAAATGTTACAGAATCCATTAATTATTCTTCACAGCTTTGGATCATTGAATTTCAAGGATGATTCGTGTTTTTCTAACTACAAAACAAGGTATTAAAAATACGCTTAGCTCCATTTTGTATCGCCCGAACAGTGTATTTCTGTATGCATCATTGATCAGAAGCAATTACTTTAACATAATATTACAATAAATATTTCTCAGTAGTTAACTTTAATGGTCAACTAAATATCATCAAAATATTTTCCAGAAGTAATGCAATCCAATCTGCACAAAGTATTACAAATTATGCTTCATTTAAAGATCGGTTTTTTGCTTTTAAGAACAATGCTTTTTTTTAAGAAAAATTTTACGGTTGTTTGTGTTTTTTGAGAGATTAGAAATATTTTCAAACACAAAATTACTCGGATGGTGAGTGAATGAATATTAACGCCACACTGTTCAGGTACACGAGGGCTTTCGGCGAGGGACCTCGTAATTTTTAACCAAGATCAAGTGACGTGGACGACACCTGAGCTGGCACCTCCCTCTCCTAACTACCACACCACACCAACGGGAGGACGTTTGAGCTCTCGACACATTTAGCGTGCATCGTTGCCTTGCACGGCGGGTCTTTAGTGGTACTGGGCTCGAACTCATGACATGTCTGCCATGATCCGATACCTTGACCACTGGGCTACCGCAGCCCCAATTTTCGGATGGAAATTATAAGAGTGTCAAGACACGAAAATAGAAGTGGAAATATACAAAAAAATCCATGATAAATATTGATATATATATATAAGTCAGAATTTCTAATTTATCCAACATACAATCATATATATAAGTAATATAAATATTTTCGATGCAAAAGACCTTAAACCTAATCACAACACATCGTCATATTAAAAGATATCGCCAAATGCTTTTATTCTATGCGTGAAGACTATTGTATTCTTACGTGCGTGTAATAGCTTTCCATTATTGGCTGCATATCACGTCAATTGGCGACGTCTTCTCATTTGAGGAATAGGTCAATGGTATAATACGCATAAAAAAGCACCTTCTCACCTTCTCTTAATTTTGTGTTTCGTTCGCTTTTAAGCTAATAGATAATAATAATTCTTATGTAACTGTTAATGTTTTATAATTTTAGTAAGAAAAGAAAGTGAAGAAATTAAGCGTAACAACCATTAATTTTTGATTTACTAATGGAAAAAAGTATAAAGTTAATTTTTTTTATCAAATTCTAATTCAATTGTGTGTTGACGAAATTCAGTAACCAGTGGTCATTCAATCGAAATTATCTAATTTTCGAACGGGTTTTCTTTGTTTTACTTGATCTTCAACTTAGCGTGAAATCATTTCCTGATTGCCTGATTATGCGAAAAGGTGCTAATTATTCATGGTTTAAATTTAACTATTAGTTCATCTGAGCTCATTTAATTTTGATTTTATTTAATTTCATCAGCTTAGATTTTAGTTTAAACAAGAAGATGTATTTGCTTCATTTATTTCTTTTTACTTCATTTTTGGCCTCTGCTTCTGAAATAGAGTGTTTTTCTTTGTAAAATAATTATCTATTTAGTTAGACAGTTGGGTCATAGAAAATATTTTAATTACATATAATTATTTAAAAATTAATGACTTGTGATACATTTTTCATACGGATTTGTAAGAAATATAGGTACTTTTCCGTTTCCCCGGCACAAGTGACTGAGTCGCCAAAAATGATGAAACTGACGCCGAATGGAATATTCTCGATGGTAACCTTTTATGGGGGGGCGCCGGGGGGTGAAGGAAAGTGGGGGGCGGTTGGGGGGGGTAACTTCTTGTTCAAAATACTTCAAAAATAGATGAAGAACCAATGAGAACTAACATTTATAACGTGGTTAGCCTAGTAGTTAGAGCATCGGACTCCAGACCGGAAGACCTGAGTTCAATGCCCCCAAATACCCTCCGAGTACACACGGAGTAAGTGCTCGTTAAATCAGTGGGTCCGAAAGTCTTCTGGGCGTTGAATCACGAGTGCAGGGGACTCTCCTCCAGTCCCATGGCAAAATTGTGGAGGTGGAGATAGGTGGTGTCGCCATCTATCGTCCCTTCGGGGAATTTCGCCGAGCTACTGTACCTGTATGGTGCTCAAGGCCAACGACAGGCGTACTTCGTGCCCCTTGCCACGATGAATTTCGAAACAACAACAACATTTTTGTATATGTATATTGTGTGTTGTCGCTAATAAAGCCTGTGCTTGGCGAGAATTGAGCTGGCAAAACGGAACAAAACATTTATTTCAATTATAAAATAATTGTTGTAGTTGTGTGTGTTGTCTTGTCCAAAGTAGTGCAGAGAAATCAAATAGTGCCAAAGGCGTCCAAAACGGCCTTTACAATGTCGAAGACCTTTGACAAATAAAGCAGTTGATGGTCCGTGGGGTTTAGATCTATGTTGTGGAGTTTAGCCAATATGGAAGGACAATTAAAAATATGATTAGAAGAAAGCTGAATGTGTGTCCGTACAGTGACGACAAGTAATGTAACTTCTTTGACCATCAAGGAATATTTTCATCCCTTTAAAGTGTCTTGTACGTAGTTTGGCTATGGTGGTTGAAATTACTAGGTTACAATTAAGTTCTGGAATGAAGTGCTTCTTAACTCTCTGGATAGGAAGTGAGTTTACGTCTGGCTATTGTATCAGCAAAGGTAAAAGTAAGACTATTGGAAAGAAGGGAAATTTCGGGCCTCCTTGGCAAAGTTATCAGCCCTCGGGGGAGCCTGTGACCCCTAGAGGGTGCATCCCCAGGTGACGGATACGAGAATGCCTCCATTGGATCTTCCTATGGGTTGTAGAAGGAAAATAAAATACATCTTCTGCGGACCAATGACTAAAAATACCTCAATTGTAGGACTGTTGAAAGTATTTTATTTTCACGCTTGTACAACGTAATATGAGAAAAAAAAAAAGGTAAGGTATAATATTTCTTAATATAAATAAAAATATGAGGCTTTATATTTTTAAATTAAACTATATATAAATAAATTTTAAAGTATTAATGAAAGGAAATGCGCTGATATATATGAAGTAATTAATTTCAAATATAATTATTAAATCCCTTATTTTGAATCGCATATTTTTTTTAATTCCTTATTTTAAAAATAAATCAATTAAGTAAAAGATTTTAAACAAATTCTTTAGTTTGTTTCATTTATAAAAGTGTGTTCCAATATTATATGATCTCTTATGACACCCAGCACATTTAATTATGAAAGAATTTTACAGTAGAACGTCGTTTATCCGAACGTTTATTATCGGGAGTGTCAAATATCTGGGCCAGTTTTTTTTGTCGACTACATGTACTGTATATGAATATGTTTTCGAACCGTGCAATGCTCAACAGTTGTTACGCGTGAGGCCAAAAGTGACGGGAAAATCCAAGGTCAGGGATATTTGGGGAATTTCAGTTGTGTGGTTTGGTAAACATCTGCGAGGAATATTTTTTCCAAGTGAGGTGATGTATACGTGCTCTTTTGATGAGTTGTGAACTGCTATGGCTTCTAATTCAAAACGGAAGCGCAACGTCTTAAACCTAGAGACAAAACTTGAAATACTGAACTGTCTTGCAAAGGGGGAAAGTGGAGCGTCTCTATAGCACAGTTTTACAATGTTGGAAAGTCAACAATTTCTGACATAAAAAATGCCGAGAAACTGCAGAAGACTGGATTTCAAATGCTAAATGATGACAAGATTGTAACTTCCGTGCAAGAAGAATCCGACCTGTGGACAATGAAACGGATGAAGACGAGGACAACAACAACGAAAGTAGCAAGGATCCATCAAATGCTGACGTGTTTTCTGCGTTAGAGACAGCTATGGAATGGTACGAACAGCAATCAGAGTGCTGTCCTACTCAACTACTGATGCTCAAGAGAATCAGAGACCTTTCAGTGAAAAAACGAAGGTATACAAGGGTACAGCGAAAGATAAGTGATTATTTTCCACAATAAAGGCAAAATTGAGACATTTTGCACCTATTTTGCTTTTTCTTCCAGCACGTTTCCCGCATGTGATGATTTTCAATATTCATATAGTGTCCGGTTTCATATACTGCATGGATCGCATTCGGATTTAGGTTATCCGAACGGTGTCCGGTCCCAATTGATTCGGATAAACGACCTTCTACTGTAGTTATATATTTTCACAATTAGTTCAACAAAATCGCTAAAATTGTACTTTGCATAACCCCGAGACGAAGAATAATATTATTTTGAGGTACCCCTAATTTTATTTTTAACATACTCAAATTGCATTTACGAATTATATCTAATTTAAACTTACTGTTTAAATATTGTTTGTGCTATATGGGATATAATTAAGAGTACTACGTTATTACAGGTATAAATGCACACAAAATTTATCCACTACCATTCAAATTTTTTTAAATACCTTGTAAGCTTAAAAAAATAATGAAATACAAATGGTTAAACGTGCTATAAAAACGTAATAAACAGTCCATATTACATGTACATTTAAATATAAAAAAAATACAAATTACTAGACATTTTAAAAAGAAGCGATATCACTCTTTTATAATTTCTTCCTATATTTCTATTATGTCTATGAATAAATCTTTTTTACCGATAAGACTCTTTATATGACATGAAAAATAAAAAATAAATAAATAATACAAGAAAAAAAGATATTCTGATTTTTAATTCAACATTCCATAATTCAAATTTTCAATAATACAAAAAAATGACATAATATCAAGTTAAAATAATAGCTTTAAACTTGAAATTAAATATTCAAAGCACGTGCCTATTAAACTAAAAATAAATCAATAACGATTCTTAGTCAGGTTTATCTGTTCAGGTTTCATAATTTTAATACTCTCGAAGAGAAATAGCGAAAATCAATTAAAGTAATAACAATAATAAACGTACAATTTAAATTCAATAACATAATGCTTACCATATTAGATTTCTTGTCCTTTCAAGGCTGCTTACCGTGTTAATATCTTGTTATTTTCTTGTTGTCCATATTAGATACTTTTCATTTCTGAAACAGTTGAAATGGGAATATATGAAGCTGAGAATTCCTAGTCCAAGTTTCCAAAGATTTATACTTATAATAATTTTTAAAAAGGAAGAAATTTTGCATTAACCTAAATTTTGTTATTAAAATGTATCATGGACTTAGGATTTAAAATTTAAGCTATCATTTAAATTTGAAGTCGTGTACTATTTAACTAGCATTATAAATCAAAATATGACAGCTTTGAGAAGCTCGGTTTTCCTTCTGCATATCTTTAAAAATAATTAATATCTAAAATTTTTAAATCTTTTCCGCAGGCAATATTTAGAGTTTAAGAAAATGAAACTAGCTATAGTTGAATATAAGGTAGAACAAGATAAAATGTTTTAAAATAGAATAGCAATTGACGTTCCAAATAAAGATAAATTTGCAAACACAAAGACAACTTGCATAAAATTATCTTTAACAATAACAAAATGGTTTTCGATTTTTTTTTTATTTCTAATGGGCTGCGTATTGGTGTTTTACCATTGCAGACTTAGTACATTCCCCGGAAGCTAGTATCTCTTTTTAGTGCGGCACCATAGAGGCGGATACCAATCGCCACAGGTAATTTTGACGCCCAGTCTCCTCCCTAGAGGGAGGTACGTGAGCTATGACGATGCGAACCTGCACTAGGATTTTATTTTGCCAAGATCACCCAAACCAACAGACACTCTAGGGATATTTTACATGCCGTATAATCATACGACATGGCCGCTTTCAATTTTCTGCTCTATGAAAATCCACCAACTTGGGCCGGGGGTTAACCCGCAACTTTGGGCACAGAAAGCCAGCGACAAACCAACTACGCCACCCATCCGGCTGGTTTTCGAAAATTGCAGTTGTTATTAATACTTTGTTTATAAAATCTGACTGATTTCAGTTACACTTTTTTTTAATTTTATTTTTATATAAAAAAAATCCCGTTATTTTTTCTGAAAAAAACAACTTGTATCGCATCTGCTGAAATTCTGCTCAAAATAACAATATCCAATTATTTTGACAGATACGAGCAAAATTTAAAATTATTTTTTTTAAAAAAAAGGATAAACAATCAACCACAACAGTTACACGTGATGTGTTGTTTCTGACATTATCTCCATTCAGAGCAACAAATTACCTTCCGGAGCCCTGTACGTAAGAATAAATAAAAAATGAACCGGAAGAGATTCGTATTATTATTATTTTTTCACTCACTTTGATTACTTTTAATTTTTAAAACCTTTAAGCATCATACAAAACCTAAAAAACTACCTAAAACTGTATAGAAATAAGAATTAATAAGTATATATACAAAACTACGACCTTTTATTTAAAAAAGATGTTCGCTTCATAAAAAGAAAAACTTCATGAAGTATAAAAATAAAAAATTGTGGCACATTATAGAGAACCGTTGAAATGAATATCTCCCTTTAACCACACTTTTCCGCTTAATTAACGACGAAGTATCACACTTTAGTTCTAAACTATTTCACGTATATTTTTGTTATTTTTTTTACAAAAAAATAATTCTGTGAATACTCACATCACTGTAACATTTTTCATTGTAAAAAAATTATTTACTAATTAATTTAAAATTATTAATACTTTTTTAAAATTTGTGTTCCCGTTTTGTATTTTGCTGTATTTCACTTCACTGTCCTATGTATATACATATTTATATTAATTGTAACTATTTAATAAAAAGTAGCTAAAAAAATTTTTTTTCTTTGATTTAAGTAGGAATTGACTTAATTTTTTTTTATATTACTTGTTTATAATATAAACTAGACCCTAAAAAATTATTCCACTCGATAAGCAAAAGTATAATATTCTTTAAAAAAATTTCTTCGTTGATTGTACACTGAAATATCATTGAATGGATAGCAAACCAAAAAAATCAGAAATTTTTATTTAGTTACTAAAAGAAGTTACACATAGCTCCATTATATTCTTGAAAATACTTTAATATAAATACTTTTTTTGCCTAAATATCGTATACCATATGAATTCTGTCAGAAATAAAATATTAAATACTTTTGTAGCCTAAGAGAATTAAAATATTTCGATTATGCAAATTAATAGACGGATATGATGCACTCTATAACATTAAAAGCAAAGAAGCGTGAAGAAATATATCTGAGAGGAAAAATACGTTCGTATAACACTGCAGGAAAGAAGAAACGCACATAAACGTTGTACTACGGATTTCGAGAAGCCTAACGCTGCGTGCAATTTCGGGAATCCCACAATTCAAATAAAAGAGTGTTAAACCGAAACAGCGTTAAGCGGGATCTTACTGTATAACCCTTTAAAACCCGAATTATTAAGAATTATTTTTATCTTAAATTCTTCTGGTTATTAATACTATATAGACCCCAATGACATTGAGAAAAATAATAAAAAAATTCCCGCTCCTCTCCTGGAACATAGATGGTACCCGCACGATCGTGCGGGTTGGGCGTTATCTGTGAAACATGCCACCTATGAAATATTACGTTATACATTTTTAGCTCTAAGTTGATAGAATAAACAATCGTAATTCAACCAAAATTGTTACAAATAAGGAAATTTTCTTTATGTATAATTAAGTCTTTTATTAATTCGTTATTTATTTACTGTAAAAATCTCTTGTTTTGTTTTTGACAAATATAAATAACCATTGCATTTTTCACATGTTTTCGGACTGCTTTCGTAGTTTTCAAATCTGCACTTTCGAGGCCTTGAAGTGTCATCAACACATCAAAAATGGCTATACATGTCAAGCCTTTTATCCTGTAATGGCCAGGATAAAAGCCATGACCACTGTTATCTTCATCATCAGTTAAAATACTTTTGTTTGTAGGAGGAGAGGCTGATAACGCTTCAACTACCTCTAATTTAAATTTCAAGCAATCCATTTTGATTTCTACAGGAATTTTATTTGACATTGCATTTTGTTTGCACAGACACCAAGAATTTGCAACAGCTAAATCAATGTAATGAATGTGTTCAAGGGACATTTATGGAAAAGAATGATCCAAAATTGTCTTTCCATTTCGAACCTTCCTATGTGTTTCTTCATCACTCTCATCTGAACTTGATTCTCCTTCCAGTATACGCGATTCATATGTTTTGTTCATAGCATTGTCATCATCCGAGAGATCACTAAGTTCTGATCTAAGATTCATCAAATGAAAAATTTCTTCTTTGAGAATTCTTCTCCTTTTAGACACCTGAAAAAGTTTTTGGTTAAAAGTTAACACAGTATTCCATGAAAAATAGTAAAACGTATCGGAAAATTGTATTTTTTAAAAAAATATATGTATTTAAACCACACCCAACCAACCCCCACCGGCAAATCCCGACCTCTTCTTGTGGCCCGGGGGGGGGGGGGGGCAGAGATGTGGATGCATATATCTGTTGAGAGGATAAAAATGCCATACTCCTCAACATATGTATGAAAAAGAAAATTAATTGCAAAAAAGAGAGAGAAAGAAAATAGGGACTCATCCGTTGTATTGAATCTGTTTGTATTGAAGCAATTAGAAATATATCGATAATTACCTTTTTACGACAGATAAAAAAAAGACGTGTTTTCGTTGTATTTGAAAACAAAGCCAGATTTGCCACCTGAGAGTAAAACATGGACCACAACCATCGTCTGTTGATAAAAAGTAACACTTAACACTTTCTGCAAACCGGCTCAATCGTTAGATTCCCGATTTTCTTTCATACGACTATTCCAGAAGCAAAAACGCATAAGAATACCTAACCCACACGATCGTACGAGTTGGGTCTTAAAGGGATATACATATAGTAAAACTTATAGTGGTGTATGATTTGTCGTGGCGAGTGGACGATTATACTGTGACAACGAAAGGATAGGGCGTGGCCATTGGAAGTGATTACTGTATGTTATATACATTTTCCATGCCGGTTGATGTTACGTATTCACTGTTATTGATGAGGCAGTCTTGTGATTAGTAAATCCGTTTGTTACTTTGAACATGTAGAGACACACAAACATATATTGACGGTATCAGAAAGAATACACACATTCCAGCTGCAGCCGATTACCTGGTTAGGAACAAAGAAGAAAGAAGAGAACGGGATTTCCAATGATCTCGGTATTTATACCCAGCGGGACATCACATGATTTTGGGGACGGATGGATGTAGTTCAAGATACTCTCGTTAGGCGGATAACTAATTATAAAATAATTAAATGGTTGTCCTGAAGGACTGCACCATAAATAAATCAAGAGCTATTAAAGATTAAATTACTAGGAATTATTACATTTATATATATATATATTTGTATTATTGTTTCCTGTCTTTCTCGAAAGTGCGGTTGGTGACTCTAAGTCTCTGGGTGAGCTCCATCCTTCCGAGTAAATAAATAAAAACTCTACAAATAAATATTTAGTCAGATAATAACTTGCATAAGAAATGAACGAACGCATTATTGAATTTTTTGGTTCTTATAGCTGTTTTTCCTAACTAAAACAACCAATTCCTGCAATATTGTTAACCGTTAGTTTTCAATACATGTATATCACATCTACTTATTTTTCGTATACTTTGGATAATTCCTTCTGAGTACTCTCATTTTACGTTATTAAAGAATGCATTACTTTATTAATTCATTTTTCATGAAATAAATAGTGCGAAAAATTCTTTTTCAGTAAGATAGTTGCTGGTTATACAACGTAGAAATCAAAAATCATCCGAAATTCCGTCTTTCAATAATAAATTTATTTTACTTCAATCCTTCTGGCTCAGCCATTAAGCTCTTTACAAACTCAACTGTATTTTTCTTTTAGAGTGAATGAAAATTAAAGATTAATAATAAGACAAATCATCAGCCTATACGTATTGCCAGATTACAGAATATCAGGGTTTCTTACACTTAAGAAGCAAAAAAAAAAAGAAAAAAGAGTGTTCTATTTGATTGTCACGAAAACACTTCTTTTTCTTAAACCAATGCGTAAAATCAATTTTCAAATATTTGTTTCACTTACTGGATTTAGTATTATGAACTAAATGTTAGTAACAATGGTATATTTTACCAACTTAAGCATTTTTTTTTCACCAAAGTTACTACATCCAAACAGACTTGACCCTGATTGAAGGTAGATTTCGTTAAAAAAAGGCGTGGCTTTTTCAAAAGGTTACTCTGTTTTCACAACAGCTAAGGAAAAAAAATACATCCAGCATCCGCTACGGGGAGTAATACCTCACATCGCACATAGAGCAATATCCATGACCCTGAGGTTATGAGGTTTACGATTTCGTGATGATGAATTACGACGGTTTGATCATTTACGGAAGAAAAAAATACCTGCCTGCAGTTCAACACTCAACCAAATTTATATAATTCAACTTATATAGCAAAACACTATCCCATTTCTAGGTTACAACAATTTCAAAATACGCTTAATGAATTATATTTGTATGACAGTTGAGTGGAACAGAAATTTGTGTCTAGATATTACAGTATTTACTCTAAGTCAACGTTTGTTACGTCCAACTATTAAAGTAGGATAACCGTTCCTTTAATAATACTGATTTTCTTTTACTAAGTCCTTTAATGGTCATATATATAGTTATATAAATATGTACAACTGCTATTTTACTTGTATACATGAATTGTTAATGGCTTGTTGATAAAGTTAAATCGACTTTTGAATTTATTTGACTTTTAATTTCCTATAACTGAGTGTCACGAATGGACTGTTTGTAAGACAAAGATTGTTTATAAAGAGTATTTTCTGGTGTGTTTCTAATGCAATCGCTAATGTAAGCATTATATGTATTAAATAAATTATATTATAATATTGTTATAATTTCTTACTAGTTCTTTTCCGAAATGCTGAGTTAGTATAAAAATGTAGTGCAAAGCACACCCCACGCTTTTACCACAATGACATTAATTTTCTCGTTAATCATTTTATTCTTATATTAAGAATTATTTTTGTACTTTTAAGTTAGATTCACTATAGAAGCGTGTTTTTAGGGTTTTTTTAAACTATAATTTATATTTTCCATTTTTTAGTTCCATCTACAATAAAATCCTGTTTTTTAGTTTTTAAAACTATCATTTGTTCTTTGTTGAATTTATCCTTGAGTTTGATATTTGGAACAGGAATTATGTAGCTGCTGGAATTAGTCTTGCTCTTCAATGGATATTAGTTAGCGTTTCTGAAGGGTATTTATTCTCTTCGTTTACGGGGCCTCGGATAAGTCCCATATCGTTATATTTCAAAGATTCCGTCTCTATAGATACAGGTCAAACTAATAAAAGTGTGTTAAGAAGAATTATTAAATGTCAATCGTATTATCACCTTTTAAACGTATTGCTATAATGTTAATTCGTTTCATCACTTTTAAACGTATTGTTATAATGTTAATTCGTATCATCACTTTTAAACATATTGCTTTATCAAAGTAAAAAATATTTAGCAGTTAGAACAAAATTTATCATCTTTTAAACGTATTGCTACAATGTTAATTCGTATCATCATTTCTAAACTTCTAAACGTATAAATATTTTTAATAAAAATAAAAAATATTTAACAAAAAGAACTTAAATTATTTTTATTTACATGCACAAATCTTTTTTATTTCCATTTTCAGAAAAACTACTCACCCACCCTACCCTTTTTCACATAAAGAACACTATTTTTTTTTTGTTTTATTTGTATTAACCGCACGCCTTTTCGCGGTTTTAGGGTTGCTCCTTAATCTTTTAGTCGCCAAATCTGGAAATGGCATAAGGAATTAGTCGCAAAATCTGAAAATGGTTTATGCAATTAGTCGCCAAATCTGGAAACGATATAATGAATTAGTCGCCAAATCTCGAAATCCTTAAAATCTTTTTTATGAGGATCCTGATCAGGACAATGAAACAAAACTATGAAATTATGGTATTGTCATCCGTCCTTGATAAGTGGGCAAAATTTCGAACTAATCTGACCTTTTAAAGTGAGTACAAATCGAGTTCAAAGATTCCATTACATACAAGTGAAAATTATAAAAGCATGTTAAAAATAGATAATGTGCTCACAGTTTTATACAATATTCTTACATTTGCTTCAATATCAGAGTGATGGTAATAAAATAGCAAATCAATCAAAACTTTTAAACACAGAAGACTGACTTTTTGAAAGATTACAACATCTATAATTTGAATTTTTATTTTCACAAGACTGAAGCATTACATTTAAAATATGTTCTAAGTAATAAATTTTTACAGAACTTTGATTCAATGCTGTAACCACCCATTGCTTAGACCAGGGGTGGCCAACCCAAATGACCTCGTGGGCCACTTCTGAAAAACTTTACAATCCCCTAAAAATATATATCTTTATATTAGATTTGGATCCATTACAAACATTTGTTGGAGTGAAAATTTAAAACAGACTGATATATTATTATTGTTTTCATTGTTTTTCATGTGTACAAACATAAATAGTATAATAATGATAATGCAATGGTCAAATAATGTTTAATTTATTTAAATAGTAAGATATCTGTTTCTCAACTATTTCACTTATTAGTTTTTGCAAATCGATCTCAATGCATGCGTATTTGCGTATCGTAATTGATGTTGCAGATTTTCGTGTGTTAAGTCTGAGCATGATTTAAGTTTGATAAATTTCAATTTAGAAAAAAAAATAGATTCGCAGTAACAGAAGCAACGTGATAAAATAATAACAGTTATGAGATTTATTTTTCACAAAAAAAAAAATATGAAGAAGAAGAAAAACTCTTTTTAAACAAAAAAAAAAAAATTATTCAACGTGGGCCACATGACGGGGTTGGACACCTCGGCCCACTACGAGTATCTTTGCGGTCCAGCCAATTATCCCCACACAATAATACATAATAAAATTTTAAAAAATTCTCTGGAAATTGGAAATTAGGAGTAGAAAAGAGATGACAAGTGTCAGGATATGAAAGTTAAGTTTTTTTTATTTATTTATGTTTATTATAATGTATTATTTGAAATAAACCAACGTTTCTATGAAAATTGATTTTTTTTGTGGCTCTCCTAAAGTCATACCTTGTTTATTTGGCCCAAGTTAGCATTTAAGTTTGACACCCATGGCTTAGACCAATCATCCCCAGCCCCCGTTCCGTCGACCGGTACTGGTCCGTGGATTAAATGGCACCAGGCCACCCCAGGAACATTAAATCATTCCCATTTTATTTACTGGGGTGTTTTTATCTAGGGTTTGTACGACTTTCCAAGAAAATCATTTTATATTCCATGATAAATCACTTTATATTCATTTTTTAGTGTAACTATTTTGTTTCGATGGCATATTCAAATATAATTACATCGAAATTATTAAATAAAAAAATCTGAAATATAAACAATCAACGTCCTACCCTCAGTGGGCCGTGGTAAAATTATCACATGTTGACCGGTCTGCGGCGGTGAAAAGGTTGGGAAGCACTGGTTTAGATTCTTGCCAAATTAACAGTAGAAAGACTTTCACGCCCTCTAGCGGGTAGAATAATATTCAGTGGTGACCAAGCTTCCGAACTGTAAGAATGTTCGAGCTTGTGCTTTGTTTCTTTTAATTCTGATCTAAATGTTTGTCCTCTAGTTATGTATGTAAATGTTTGTTTTGTGTAATAAACATGTTTTAATCAACTAGTGGACTTAGTTAAGAACCCACTCCGAGCGTGTCCTTTTATTACATTGGACCACCCCTTATAATGTTACATTATTCATACATCTTAACTTTGGTACTTGCGTTTCAAACATAAAATGAATTTTTAATATTAAAAAAAAATTGTTTTTAGATTTGCATAAGTAATGAAAAACAGAATAAGTTAGCGTTATATAAAACATTAACCTCTTCAGACCCAAGTACACATATGTGTATCTGTGGTTTTTCCTTCATATCTTATCAAAGGATGAAAACAATCAATTGAGATCTAAGGCTACCTTCATCATGCTTTTCAGTTTTACCACCAGATTTGATAATTGTATTTTTTTTCCTGAGGATTTTTCAATACAAAGTAGCAATTGCCAACTGATAAGAAATCGAAAAAATAAGTTATTTTTTAAATATATAATTGATAATTCTTAAACTTCATATTTTTTTTATTTGGTGTAGATAATTTCCAAGAGTTGATAATCATGTAATTATCACACTTTCAACAGTTGTAGTATTCTAATTAGAAGTAACTTTTTAGGTGCACCTCCGGTTGTTATTCGGTTCATGAAGTAAATGACGTTCGAACTGAAATTTTGCGTGAAATGTTATTTTTTTATGACGAAGACGTGCTTATTTTGCTGATTTATATACATTTAATTTTAAATAAGAATTTATGTATCAAGATGTTTATATTCTAGTCAACAAGTTAAGAAGAATCTATAAAAGTACGTAAAATTCATATAGAAATTTGCTTGCATTTTGTTATCCTTCGTGCTTATTCGAAGTTGATTTGATATTTGGTTTATTTATAACTTGTCATTAATTTTTAAATCTAAATTTTAATTCATACACATATATTTTAAGAAACTTATTATAATTTTTGTTATATTTTCTGATTTAGAATATTTGACTTGGAAAGAAATAAAGGAAATTAGAAATCAAAGTGATTGTATTTCTGAGGATTCAAGTGAAGGAAATTCTGAAGATGTAGTTTTTCCTGTTGAGGTTGATGCATTTGTTGAAAATTAAGATGAAGAGGGTATAAATAATACTACACAGGCATAACACCAGGTATTGCGATAAACACCTGTGAAATAAAAGCTGGACTACAAATTTTTCGATGTCGATATGATAGAATCGGACATCTGACAAACAAATTTGGATCAAAACGTATATAAGAAGATTTCAAATCTTGATCTCGTGTATCTTCTACTAAGCATAAGGGCTGCGGTAGCCCAGTGGTCAAGGTATCGGATCATGGCAGGCATGTCATGAGTTCGAGCCCAGTACCACTAACGCCCTACGTCGTGTAGGGCACGTTAAATCTGTCGAGAGCTGAAACGTCCTCCCGTTGGCGTGGT
>BMAV01005366.1:356159-371013 GCA_019973955.1 Trichonephila inaurata madagascariensis
AAAAAAAATTCTATATCCTTTATCCGATAGGTCCATTTAATTTCCTTTAGTTTGTACTTGACCTGACATCCGCTTTCACTTAAAGCAATTTAACAATAGCCAGCTTAGGAAAACATCTTTAGATAGTTAATAAACCAGTTTTATGATTCTCGAATGAAATGATGAACGGAAGTTGAAAACCTCGAAGAATTGGTTATCCTCTTTCAATGATTTCATAAACTTTGACAAGGATTTGGTTCGAATAAATAACTATTCAACAAGTTGAAATGGTTTAAATGCAGGAATCATGGTAAAATGTGTGACTAATACACCGGAAGTTATGTAATTATTAAGGTATCCGACTACTTGCGACAACTTTTTTTTTGAAAAAATGGAGATATGGGGATTTTTTTGTGATTTTTAAATTTATTTAGTATGTTTTAAGGAAAAAAATCCTAAAATAGAAAACAGAAAAAAATTATTATTATTAAAATGGGAAAAAACTGGTGAAAATTTACAAAAAATTACATAAACGGGGCCTGCTCTGTACAAACATTTTATGAACAAATTCTCAGTTTTTTTAATTTTGATGTGTTACTTTGTTATTCATGTTTGAAATGACCTTCAGGATAAGAGATATTTTAATTTTTACAAAAACTAGAGCACTTTATCTTAGTGATTATATGAAATTGCTTAAAAAACAGCGATTATATTCACATAAAGGATTGTAAATTTTGTAATAAAACAGTGATTGATAAATCTGATGGTCAAAACACTTCCACTGCTATATGGAACATACAGAAAAAGTTTCATTAAATTATTTTCAAAACTTTTTGAGCAATCTCCGTCTCCGTTTGAGCTTTTCGAAAAAAACACATTTCGAGTAAAACGCTTTTTAAAGTTTGACAACTTGTGTAAAGTTATGGCATCTGCTTTTACTAAAACACCTGTAGTTTTTGTTCTGGTGAATGGAAAATAAAAAACTTGGTATTTTTATTAAGATAATAAGATGGCCTATAAAATAAAACCATAAGAAAAATTTGTCAATTTTTCAAAAATATCATGATTTTAGGGTAGTCGGATACCTTAAATTCAATGGCATGTAGTTGCTTAATTATATTGATTGATTTTTCAAATACTTTTAGATGGACCATAGCTTGTTGATCATGACAAAAATTGTTCACTCTAATATATACAAACTGCTTAAATTATAAAGACATAATATAAATTTCAACATTTGCTAGATTTTTTTCAAACATTTAATGCATTTTTGATGGTGTAAGGCATTACATTATATCACGCAACAATTTATGATATGATAGATATATTCAAAGAATATATATTTTAATTTATCGCAGGCTGTCATTGTTTTTCCTGATTTTTCCGAGGTTTTGTTTATATTTGTGTAAAATGTTAATATTTGCTTCCTTTCAATCGTGAATATTATTCGTTTATTGAATCAGAATACCTATATATGCATCGTAAATAATATAAAGTCCTCTTTTTAAAACATATAATTATATCAATTATTTTTATTGGTAGCAAATTTAAGTACAAACTAACCGAAAATTGTTTTTACATTATTAATTATATCTTGAAGACTGGTCTAGATGTCTTATAAACTATGTTTTGTACATGAACATAAGTAAGTTTCACTTACTCTTATTTCATAAACTGATTTGCACATAATTTTCAAAGCTATTTATTTCTTTATAATAAGCTCTTTGGCAACACAAACTTAATGTTATTCTTTCTCTAAAGCAAGCAGAATACATATTTATAATCTATTTAAATCAAAGATCGAATTTCTTTATCAAAAAACGGTGGAATAAAAGAGAGGGATCACTTTTTATGTCAACAGTGTCCATACCTGAAACTAATCACGTGATTTAGCATTAAAGTTCGGGGATCGAAAAACAACTTAAACATTGTTCTCAATATACAATTATATACTCGTCTTCAATAGAGAGACTAGATATCTTACTTTTCAATGCAGAATAAAGCCTTTTCAGATTAATAAAAAGAAGAAACAAAATGGGCTGTACATCAATTCCTTTTGTACGAAATACACTCTGTAATATAAAAAAACAACGAACCAAGAAGGAGGGATCCGAATGGAACAAAACTGCGTGGGCACATACCTTATAATAGAATATGCAAACGATTAACTTTTGGCAGCCAGTACCTGACTAGCTAGGGCTCCAGCATATTGCAACAAAACATCCGTAAAATGTATAAAACAGAGAACATTCCAGTGTTAATGCATACTTTCCTTGTGGATATGGTTCCGTTAACCCTTGTGTGCTATACCAAAGTCTCTCTCACGGACTGCAAAACAATATGAGCAGATGTCGCCATTTGCGAGTGGATATGCAATTGAACAACGAGAAATCAAAAGATTGTTTGACGTTTGAGTCAAAGGAATGATACAATTTGACGATGTGGTGTGAATGGGTGAACTATGGCCGTATTGAGCATCATGAAGGTAGCGGTCGACCTAGAGTTACAATTAACGAGAGGGCAGAATGATCATCTGATCGGCTCTCATAGCCCTTGATGTGTTTTGATTACCCTACCGACCAGAAATGCAATGACCATTGGTAAGTGACTCAGCAAACAGGGGCTGAAGTCATAGAAGTCATTGCACAGACGGTCCCACACTATTGCACACCATTTGCAGTAGTACCGAGGGCATTCAATTTCTCACGGACTTGGATAACACTGGTTTCTGGATTAGTTCGAAATGAGTTCTAATGACCAGTGAAGATGTGTCTGTAGATGTCCAAGACAGTGGTGGAATATTAATCTGGCAATTATCAACCACAAAGTCCAACATCCGGGAGTTCTGGGGCATGACATTGATAGAAGGACCTTTTTGGTTGTCATGCCGAACAAACTTACAGCACGGCAGTGCATAGTGCATCCTAGTGTTGTAATAATTTCTTTCATTAATTTCTGGGCTTACATTTTCATAGGATAATTCCCACAGCTGCACATAGAACGTCTTTCTACTATTTGTCCTCGTACTTTAAAAACATTTTCTGGTCGGGACAATTGAAAGATCCCTTCCCAATAGAGTGCGATTCAGCTCTTGAGAGCAGACGTCTCCGGCAATGTCTAGATTGTGACGATCTATCTTGCTAATTGGATCATGTGTGTCCTCCAGTGTCTTGGAGTGAAATATCTTGTAACTCTACTGGTCAATGTCTAGCTAGATAACAATTTGCATAAGGGACAGAATTGGGTGAACGCACTATTGAATTTTATTTATTTACTTATTTAATTTTTTTTTCTTGTAGCAAAACCGAAATTTTATTGGTGCAATTCACGGGATAAATCGTGGCATTTATTAAAATCTTCAAAAAATTTGGAAATTATCAACTGAATGGGGATAATGTCGTAGATAATCTAGCACACACACACACACACAATTGTGGATATATAAAGATCTTCATCATCAATAACACAACGGACATTTTTAGTGTACAAATGAATCTGGCAATGTCATTGTTCTATTGTGACTAATGTGGTTTGAAATATTTATATAATGTTCTCATCTTCTATTGTAAAGTATTATCAATATGTTTACATAAAACTCATTTTTTGCTATTACTGAATGCATTTCATTTGAATATTCCCTTATAATCAGACGAATTCAAGAAAAAGATTCAGTTGATACAACACCCACATTCAGAGTTTACAGTTTCATTATTATTAAAAAACAACAATTGAAGTAAATAAAATGGTTATATAAATCAAAAGCTTATAAAATGTTTAAAAAGCATATTTCACTGTTATAGACATTTAATTCGATTTATTTAAAAATCTACACAGACAATTCCCTTCCTAAAAGCGGTATGTATGTTAACTGCTTTAAGGTATCCAACTACGTTGGGAACCGTGATTTTGCAAAAGCATATAAATGGGTAATATTTATGATATTTAGTGTCACTTCGATTAGAAAATGTATATAAAATTGTTTTAAAAATATTATTACACTAAAACATTATTTAAGTACAATATTTTGACAAAAAATGAACATAGAATGACCCATTTTCAAAATATTCTCCTTTTGTATAAAGTGCTTCTATTATAATAATATCTCGCCTGTATATAGCTCAGACCTCTGTACAGAGGCTCAACTAGAATTTTTGAAATATATAACTTAGAAGTGGGTTTATCTATGTTTTACGACAACAGAGGCGAAAAATTTTAAGAAAAAAAGCCGATAATTATTTCAATGGGTTGTAACTTTGAAAATAATGTGAATTTTTCAAAAATCATTGTTGAGCCTCTGTTCAGAGGTCTGAGCTATGTATAGGCAAAATATTATTATAATAGAAGCATTTTTCACAAAAGGAGAACATTTTGAAAAAGGTTAACCTAAGTTAATTTTTTACCGAAATATTGTATTTAAATCATTTTTTTTTTTTGTCAAAATGTCCTTAAAACAATTTTATACATGTATTCCAATCTAAGTGACACTAAATATCACGAAAATTATCCATTTATGCGCTTTTTTAAAATCACGGTTCCGAACGTAGTCAGGTACCTTAAGTGATTATATGTGATCTTTAAATGACAGTAATTGAGGGTTAGTTCTTGCTTCCACTAATGAAAGCTGATGAATAATTCTGATATAAAAATAACTTTTCTTATTATAAGAATACAAATTACCGAGAAAGAGAAAAGTTATATAGGTGTCCCACGTATAAAGATTTTCAAAAAAACTTTGACATGTTTTGCTTCGAAATTTAAGGAAATATATTTGATTATTTCCCGTGTTTGATACCTTTTAAAATTAATTATATAGCCGGATTATAATATAGCCGGAATTTTTCATCAGTCTATATATATATATATAGGGTGTCCGAGCTTAAAGTATCCAAAAGTTATAGCTTATTAAAAGGGAGCTACCCATCAGAATGTAATAAACTGTTCATCCGTGGATTGGAAACACCTCCGAGGTTTTTTGGGTCTAGCCCGATTGGCCGCACGTGCGTGCATACGATAAACTTCATTAGTAAAGATGTGGACACCACATCAAAAGGTGCAATGCATACTTTGGTTAACGGAATTTAAATCAGTCACGCGTATACAGCGACGTGTTCGAACAGAATGAAATGTCGATCCTCTGACGTCAAAATCTATCCGCCAATCGGAAAGAACTTAAAAGGAGACGGGAACTTTGGTATCTCAAACTGGCAAGCATCCTTACGTATTCGTGATAGAAGAGACTGTTGATCGTGAGCGGGATTCATTTTGTAGGAGTCCTCATAAGTCTATTAGTCAAGCCAGTAACGACCTTCCATTCTGTTCGAACACGTTGCTGTACACGCGTGACTGAGTTAAATTCAGTTAATCAAAGTACACACTACACTTTTTGCTGTGGTGACTTCCAAATCTTCACTAATGAAATCTGTGTAACAAGTTTATCGTCTGCGATTGTGCCGAACATTGCGCGCATGTGCGACCTATCGGACTAGACCCAAAAAAATCTTGGAGCTGTTTCTAATCTACGGATTGATAGCTTATTACATTCTGATGGGTAGTTCCGAAAAACAAGCCATAATTTTTGGATACCTTAAGCCCAGACACCCTGTAGTGCATTGAATTTCATTTAATAAGTATAAAAATGAGTTATACAATATATTATATCTGCATATAGAAATATTTTTTGTTTGCTTAAATGAAATAATACAAACAAAATAAAGAGATATTGTCATGTGCTTTAATGAAAGAAAAATTTAATTATTTTTTCTGTAAAAAATACTGTTCTTTTTATTTGTTTGATTTTGCTGAAATATTCTACAATAATGTCTACAGTGAAGTATTAAAATTTAATTCTCAAAAATTAAGGCCTGAAGAAAAACAACTGTGTTCTAACAAACAAAAATGGACACCCAGTTGAATTACATTGCATAATGGATATTTTATTACTTTAAAATAAATAAGATAATAACAAAAATCATTATTCTCAACCTCAATTCTTCGGGGGGGAAAAGGAATGAATTATTATGCTTCATTGTTAAATGTTTTATAAGCTGAATGGAATTTTCAAATGGTTTTTAAACTATTAAGTAGGAATGTAACAAGTTTTGCAACAAAGTTCCTTATTTAGTTGAATTTTAGTAATGCAGGGAATTGATATAGCACTACTGTTGCCACTTTTAATGTAAATACAATCCATCAAATAAAGACAATTTTTTGTTAGAATTTTAGAAACCCATTAACATATGCTTGATATTTTTAAAAGTCTTCTACGCTTACCTATTTTTATAGAAAATGAATAAGTGTTTTTAATAATTATTTTTTTATGAAATTTTTATTTTTATTTGAGGTTAGTAAAAACTTTTATAGCAAATTTCCTATTCTATAAGCTAAATTATTTTCGTGTATAATTATATATATTACTAAAATAAGTTACAAGATGTAAAAATTACAGTAAGTAACTAAAATTTTATTTCGTTTAACATAGTATAAAGCAGGAATGGCCATATTATATGGCTACAGGGCTACATTGTAGAAGTGAAGGATACCGGAGGGCTTCGCCTTTTTGAAATGATTGCATTCGTTATTTTAATTTACATCTCAGGAAAGGTGTAAATTGTACCATAATAATCGATAAATCTAAGTTAAATAAAATCATAGCAGTTTTATTCAATTTATTGATTGTGCCAATTTCATTTCATCTATAGCTGTAAGCACGTTTAATTTTAGAATCAGTTTAATGAGACAAATGTACATTATCACACTTTTTTATAAGTCTAATATTTACTCTTGTTGATCTTTATGGAAAGAAATTTTTGCTCAAAAATATACGTCAACCCAAATGTAGACAACATTTTCTCTATACTTCATTTTCTGACTTACTTGGTGTGGCCGCGGTAGCCGAGTGGTATAGGTATCGGATCGTGGCTTGCCTTGTCACGAGTTCGAGCCTAGTACCACTAAAGACCCACCGTGTAGGGCAGAGATGCACGTTAAATCTGTTGAGAGCTGACACGTCCTCCCGTTGGTGTGGTGTGGTAGTTAGGAGAGGGTGGGGGCAGCTCAGGTGTCGTCCACGTCACTTGACAATGGTTCAAAATCACGTGGTCCGTCGCCAAAAGCCCTCATGTAGCTGAACAGTGCGACATTAATATTCAATCAATCAATCTGACTTACTTGGTGGGCCTCAAAAAAAATTTCGGACCGCATGTGGCCCACGGGTAGCTATTTGAAAATCCCTGGTACAGTGGTGTAACGGAGAATATTAAGGCCTCTTTGCAATGTCAGGTTTGGGCCTCTTTTCTGATCTTACAAAGAATTGCGTACTTGACGTCAGCCAGGCTTTAGGCCACTTAGAATCCAGCCCCCTTTTCCGCGATGCGGAGGTGTACGTTATGACACTCCTGGTGTAAAGATAAGCTACTACTAAACTAAACTCAGTGGGGCAACAGCTCAAGAGGATCAAGGCCTACTGTGCCCATCTCAGCATACGTGACCTTGGGCGTTGAGGTGCCCGGTCAGGTGGTCAGTTTGACGTGAAATCCCAGTGTTTAGTTCCCAAGCACAAACCTGTACTCATTTTATCGACCCATTGAAGGGATGAAAAGCTTAATCGACCTTGTCCAGCCTTTACTATTTCACACAATTAAATATGACATTGCTCACAGCAATGCAACTGATCCATCTATTACCGCATTCCTCCCTCCTTGATTACTCTATCTTTAAAACCAACATGTCATATTTATGTATGCTTATGTATGTTTATTTTGTACTCTAATCCCACATATTAACATATATTTTAGCAAAACACATTTTACAATTCCTATTCATGTTCTCTGTGGGAAAAGCTAACTTGTTCATCATTAGGGAACGAGTGCCTCTAATTAAAAGATTAACTATTCATTGTAAATGAACTATATTCAACTTCAAAAAAGTTGTTGGGATATTGTTTTTTTCAATTCCTACTATTAGCTCGCACTGTCTATATATATATATTTATTTATATATTTGTATATTTATATTTATTTATCTTGGTGGAATTTTCAATCGTTAATAAAATACATTTTTAAGCGCTGAATTGAGCTGAAATTTTATATACAGGATCATTTTGGATGACAATACAATAATTTAATTATAATTAATAAAAATTAATTGATTAAAACTAATTATTTAAAGAATTACAAATACAACCACGTTGGCGACTTAGCGACCCTTTTGGCGACTTGTGTCAAAACTTGAAAAGGTTTTTTCTCACGTGTTAAAGCATTCAGTTGGACTGAAATTAAAAGGACAATACGAAACTTTAATGATAATTAAAAAATCTAATTACAACTTAATGTTGTGATTCTGTCCTATGTATATACATATTTATATTAATTGTAACTATTAAATAAAAAGTAGCTAAAATAAAATTTTCTTTGTTGATCTAAGTAGGAATTGGCTTAATTTTTTTTTTATATTACTTGTTATGTTAGAAGTGCGCGTTATACTACGGTGTGCACGCGATAGATGTTTTAATAATTCAAAAAAAGTTATTTTTTAAAAGAAATTACTTTTGTACATATGATGAACTAACTAATCACATAATATTCACGAATTTCATAAACATCGAACAGAAACTAGAGATTTTAATATTTTGAGTTGGGTTTACTTGAGGATCATATTTTAAATCTTACATTTTTTGAGGAAAGTACTTTAAGATGAAACTGGTTTTTTTTTTCAATTCTCATTACGTCTTCTTATATGCTATTTGTTGAAAATATGCAACAAAATACTTTATAAGCACAATTTTTTATATATATTATTTAGAATTTAAACTGTATTTGGAGCTAATGACCCAAACGATTTACCAAAAAACAAAACATTTCATTAAATTTCCGTGAAAAATCCAGGAAAGTTGATTCGCCAACACAAGATTTTATTTAATTGTAATTCATCTCAACAGACTACTTGTGTTTCTTTAGTCGTGGTTTTTGATGAATAACTTCCGAGTTTATAAACATATTTAATATTCGTAAACTGATCTAAAATTTACATGAAATTGCGAACAAAATGATACAAAAAACATTTACTTTATTTAATTATTAGTTGAAAAAAATGTAAGAAAAACTAAGAAAATTCTTCATTTTTGTAAGTAACGCAGTATTTTTCAAAAGTATAATATGTATGTTTAAGCACAGAACTTGAGGTATGGCAAAATATCTTTAAATTTATTCAGTTTCTACTATATTATTTCACTCTCTCCTCCTATATATATATCTTATTCAAATTTTCAATCGTTATTAAATACTTTATATTCTTCCATTCAAAGTAGGAATTGACTTAAAATTTTTTTTTATATTACTTGTTTATATAGTGTTTCCATTTTAAATTTTAATTTATCCCAGTTCTTCAGTTTCCTTTTAAGCTATTTGTATTCCCATAAGCCATTTAATCCCAATCGGATACATATTTGCAAATCAAATGTATTAGATGCTTTACAAGCAGCCATGTCAAAAAACGTGTTCAAGCCACTTTACTCTTGAAATGTATTTCCCCATTTCCTGATATTTTAATAAATGTATGTCCTTCGTTGATAACACTATCTCTTAAGTTGATGTAAAGACATTTTTGATTGACGTTAATCTCTTAATACTTCCGTCAATCACATCGTACTCGAATTTGTATGTCCTTTCACACCTAGTTTTTTTAACACGTGATTTATGCTTCATATTGCTTATAATATTTTTTTCTGTTATAATTCATTTATTCGATTTATATCACACGCAGTTGACATCCCAGGTATGCGCTTTCTCAAATCTATTGTCAGTTTTGGTAAAAAAATTTTAACAGATAATTTTAAGGATATTTTCTCGTTTTATTGCATTTCGAAATATAAATGTATCTTAAAATGTTGCGTTGAAGGATTTTTTTTTCATGCTTTTCATACTTTTTCATTAGATCAGGAAAGTTTTCTTCGCTCCAAGTTTACTCATATGTTGCATTTTTTATCATATTTCCATGAAATGATAAATATGTTTTAGTTAGAACGAAGCTGAATTCTTACGAACCTTTTTTGGAACAGATTATTTTTACATAGTAAGGGGCTGCCTCTACATTTAGAAATAAGGCTCTTTTATTCATTTTATTTTCATTGGTTTGATTAACATTTTAAGGCATGTTGTTGTTACTTACGCTACCGGATCGACAGTAACATCAGATCAAGGTCCACGTAATTCATCGTAGCAAGGGGCTAGTAGTACGTCTGTCGTTATCAGTAGCTTTGTGCACCATGCAGGTGACAGAACGATTTGGCTCTGTTCCACTCAAATTTAGAGGGAAAACACCCTGGGGAAAGTACCCCCATGCTGCAAAGGCATTATACATTTGCAAAGATCCATGCCTTTTCCGGGATTCGAACCCAGGCCCTACGGCATAGCAATCAGCGTCACTAACCACTATACCGGATGGACGGCTCATTTTAAGGTACAGTGGTCAGTGACGCTGACTGCTGTGCCGTTGGCCCTGGGTTCGAATCCCGGAGACGGCATTGATGTTTGTAATTGTATAATACCTAGCGGCGCAGGGGAACTCTAAATAGCCGTCGCACCGCAAAGCCTTGCGTGAGATTGGGGGAAGAGGAAGAGGTGGGCCTCTGATCATCCCCAGGATGTTCTTCCTCAAAATTCGGGTGGAACCTAGCTTAATAGTACTGTCACCTGTATGGTGCTCATAGCTACGGATAACAACAGGCGTAAATATCTAACCCTTTACCGAGATGAATTTCGTGGACCTTGATATGACATCGTCAGACAGATGGTATTACAAACAATACAACAACATTTTAAGTGTTTTTCCTAATTTCATCTTCATATTATTCTCTCTCTTTCTCTCTCTTTGTTTTGAAATTGGCTATTAGAAAACCAAATTGTTGAACATATTCATTTTCAAATGAATTTTTATTGTAAAATAATATGATTATTGAATTTAATGTGATTTTGATATTTATAAACAAACACTTTAAACATATATTCAATATACAAACAAGTACAAAAATCTGCAATAAAATATACCTCTTTAAAAATCAAAATACTTTTCATTAAAAACAGGAGGGTTTTTTTTATACAGAACTACCAGTACAATTAAAACAAGGGTTAAAGAATCTTTACTAGATTAGATTCCAAATAAAAAATAAGTACAATGATAAATTTAATTGAATATTTCTTAGAAAAAAATTAAGCAAATAAAATTAATAAATCAATTAGAAACGAAATGAGAGAAAAAAATCCAAATATTCCAACAAATTAATATAAATAGCCTTGAAATATTTAACAGTTTTTATTAGAAAATTTTCGTACTTTTCAGATATCAAAGAAGAAATTAATGGCAAGTAGCCTTTCTATTATACAACATAAAATCCATTACATTAATAGATGTATAAAAACATCTTATAATAATGTCGTACAAGAGACGTATAAATCGTTCAGCATACAGGTAACTTAGTTTCAAAATTTATTTTGCAGGAAATCCCATTCAGCTTTCGCTTATCAAAAAAAAATCTTTCAAAGACGGATATGCTAATTGTGGTAAACCAAAACTGTTGTATGACTAATGCTTTTCTTCCGATGTGTAAGACGTAAAATTGACATCATACTACAGTTACTACAATTCAAGAAGAATGGTAAATCCGAAAGTATAACAAATTGCATCATTGCAGCTGGTTTCGTAGATATAATTTCTACAATTTAAAAAGAAAAAAAAGAAATAAACAAAAAGATTTGTAAGATAATATTGGCAATGAAAAACGCAATCTTTCCTGTAGTATTCTACCACAAACTTACGTGTTTCTGATTTGAATTATTAACTATATGACAGTCACATTGATAATGCCTTGGAAATAATTTCGTTCGGAAAGTACGCGTAATTTGTCCTCTGTTTGACCTTATGTAAAAATTCAAACACGACAGGATTACCTTGCTGTTACATAAGAAGTATTCTAGATGTATCTTAGAATTAATTTACATCATTAATTTTCTCTGCAATTAAATATAAACAAGTTAACTAAGAAAAAAGTTTTCGATTCTTAAAATAATATGCGACCTTCGTCTATTTTAAGCGGAATTATAACTCTTAAAAACTCTTTTTTTTATCAATAAAATATCTTAGGCAGGGACTTCTTAAGTCATGGGGCAACTGAGCCCTGGCCTCATTGGGGGCCTCGTCTCGTTTTCGACTTGGTCTTAATAAGATCATGATTCGAATAATTTTAATGGTCAAATGTTTTTTCCGGTTGTATTCTCCGAAAAACTGGGAATATTTGACAATGCGCCAATTGGCTACATGTGATGACTGTCGTCCATGTATAGGCCTAAGCCTAACTCCATACACCAGTGGTTCCGAAAAACTGGGAATATTGGACAATGTGCCAATTGGCTACATGTGATGACTGTCGTCCATGTATAGGCCTAAACCTAACTCCATACACCAGGGGTTCCGAAAAACTGGGAATATTGGACAATGTGCCATTTGGCTACATGTGATGACTGTCGTCCATGTATAGGCCTAAGCCTAACTCTATACACCAGTGGTTCCCAAACTTTTTCATCTCATGAAACCACTAGAAGTTGAAGGTGCTTTCGTGAAACCCCTAAAACTAGAAAGTGTTTTCGTGGAACCCCATTCCATATACATATTTCGAAGAATATATCTCAAAATAATATTTAAAGTAGATCGACATATTATGGGCACTTTATGCAAAGGTAATTACAAAAGTATTGCATTTTTATTAAAAAATTATAATCTATTTTTAATATAATTTTACTCACATTAATAATATTAATTTGTGATCCAAGTGTTACTTATCCATGCATTATTTAATAACTGGGATACATGCTTACTTTTTTTCACTCAAACTGTTGAAGTCTAGGTTTATTGAGATTAAATCAGTGATTCTCAAACTTTCAATTCTTGCGACCCAATATTCAAACATAATTTTCATCGCGCCCCTCTCCATACAATAACAATTTATTGAATTCAATAACACGATACTTTGATGCTAAATCTACAATAGGATTTAAATCTCTTAAGTTCCATCCGCGCATATAAACGTCTCGCTCAGCTAAAACGTTATTTTCCCCGGACGTATATATACGTCTGTCAAAAGTACGATCTTTTCTATGCACTTTTAATATTCCGCAGGCTTTGGAATACAATAAAAGGACAGTGTTTGCGAAGGATGTACTTATATTTGAGGATTTGCTTATTTTTTATTCCTTCCCCTCCCCAATACATCATATAAGCACGCCTACGTGGAAAACAGTGGCATTGCGGAGCGAATCGCATAACTTGTAATCGGCAGTTAAGGGATTCATTATAAACCGCACAAACTATCAAGGTAAGTATTAATTTTTTTTTATAGTCACACAACCATGGTGGTAATTATTATACTTATTCTTAACTTAGTATTGTTAAATTAATTATGCAGTACTGATACTTTTTATAAGTGTATATCAGTGTTAATGTGTATTCTATTTTTTATTATGTCAAAATGTATTTTTTGTTTGTTTACTTTCAGTAAACTAGTAATTTTTTAAAATAATCTTTTGTTTTCCTCTTTTCAATATGCCCGCGCCCCCTTTGTAGAGTTATCACGCCCCCTAAGGGGGGCGCGCCCCACAGTTTGAGAAACGCTGGATTAAATGTGCAATAGCATTACTTATTCAGAGTTAGCCACTCACATTGAAAAATATATCTCACTTAAACACAATGCTCTGAATGTCATTAAAATATCTATAGCTGTATGAGAAAACCCGTGTATTTCGTATGAATTTTCAATCTAAAATTTAGATGCTGTTCTTGTTAAATTTAGGTTATAATATCAAATCTGTTGATATGTTGATAAGTTGTTTCTTCTCCTTCATTATAGGTGTTTTTACCCCAAATACAAAAAGATGAATTTTTCATTAGAAAACTATTTAGTTTTGCAAGGTATTTTGTTAACTAACGAGTAGAAATTATCTCGTGGTACTCTCGAGATAGAAAACAATAGAATATTCTCAATCTAGTAGGAAGTATATACGTATAAAGCTTTTTAATGTTTATTATATTATAATAAATTTTAATAAGGGTTGCATAATAAAGTTATTATATATAAATAAAATTTTCAGTTTTAATGAGTTAGACGAACTATAGATACTTGTAGCTATATAAACTTGATAGAGAACGTAAATCCATTTTGAATACATATTTATTTCTTCTCAATTTTTTTCATTGTGACTTGTGGAACCCCTAGGTATGCTTCATGGAACCCCAGGGTTCGTGGAACGCAGTTTGGGAACCACTGCTATACACCATTATTACCCATTCAGTCAAAATGCGGCAGTCAGTCAAGCCGGTTTGCGCAATTGTTAGGGTTATTGTTTGTGCGAGTATTTGACGACGTAGCAATGTACCGCCTACTTTTAAGAGTCATAGGTGGGGCCCACATTTGTGTGTAAGGGACAGGGCCTACTTTTGCGTTAGGACCCCAGGCCTCAAGAAATCTTAAGACGTCCCTGATCTTAGGCTGTTAATACTATAAAATATTATCAATACACAATATCAACAATCTTTCAGTAACTGTTTATGGTATTATTAAAGACATGATTTCAAAACATACAAGAAACTATTTTACGTATTTGATAAGACTATATAAAGTATTTAAAACCTCTATTTTCAAATCTTGTACAGTATGAAATGAGTTGGTTTAGAATTTGGTAAGCTACAAAAAGGAAATTCATTATGCAAAACTTTTTATACCTTAAAAAGAATCATGCGAAAAAAATTCTCAATAAATTTTTTCTGATACTTGAAATTAATTCAGCGATAAATTATTTTCATGAATTCTCATTTTAATACAATACCAGCT